>VZTB01013009.1:80980-177762 GCA_013397245.1 Thryothorus ludovicianus | reverse complement strand
TGCGGGAGCCGCTGCTGCGGCGGGAGCGGAGCGGGCAGGATGCGGAGCGGGGCAGTGGCTGCAGCGGCCGCTCCCTGCCCGCAACCGGCTCCTCTTCCTCCAGCCCTGCCCGCCTGTTACTTTTCTGTGCTCGGTTCCACATTGGGACCAGTGGGGAGGTGGGCGAGACAGCCCTCGGGAATCTTCGTGCGCCCCGCAGCAGCTCTAGGTGTGGCGCTCAGGAAAGAGGAACCGGTCTCAAACTTTGTCCAACTTCTCCAGATAGTCATTTATTCTCGTCGTTAAGGTACACAAAGACTCAGCTGGGTTAACCATGATACTGTAAGTTCGCTTCTCGGCGCGGAGGCTTCCAGAGAAGCTGCGCCGGCCGGCCAGGTTCGCTGAAGGCGATGTTCATTCAGCTGGGGAATTGTTCCCGCAGACACGGCGGAGCCCCGAGCCCTCCAGGGGCAGCGGCCCCTTCGCTTCCCTTCCCCTCTCGCCCAGGGTGCGGCCGCGGCCGCCAGAGCCGCTGCAGATGCAGCCGCTGGCACGGGCAGCAGCAAAGCCCGGCGGGGCAGCGCTCCCTGGGGTTGCCTTTGCGCTGCGCCGCGGAGCCCCGAGCGCCTCCTGCTCGCACTGCCAGGCTTGGGCGTGGCTCTGCCTCCCACCCTGGCCGGCCATGAGCAGAACTGCGGGGATCCTGCTGCTGCCTTTTGGATTGTGAGTCAGCTCGGACACCACTTCCTCCTCGAGTGAGGAGGGGAGGTAGGGCAGAGGAATGTTGCCTGGTATTTTATCTGAAAGAGAAGTGAAATGATTTCAGGATAGTCATGCAGAAGTGAGTTGTGTGCTTAAGCGTGGCAGCTTTACTTCTTTTTAACATTAATTCTTACTTTCATGTTCAAATGCTATATCTGCAGAGAGGTGCAGACCCCGATGTACAGGTCAAGAGTAAAAGACTCCTGGAACCAGTGTGCCCTTCTGTGATTCCTCCCTGTGTGTGCCTTCTGCTGCTAGAGCTGGTTTTGATAAGCAGCCCTAGCTGGTAGAATTTCCATTGGCCAGTGTTTGGTGTAGTTTGCCTTGATGAACACAGAAAAAAAAAACAAAACAAAAACAAACCCAAACCCAAAGAGGTTTTCTTGTAAAGTCTCAAAAGTGAGAATAACTTGAATTTGAAGAAACAAAAGTCCTTAGTTTTGTATGTGCAACTCCTGGGTTATTAGCAAGGTCTGTGGAAGAAAATGGTCCAAGTATGTTTGTGGTAATGCAGTTTAATGGGTTTTGAAATGCCTTTCTTTAAAGATGATTTTTTTTTTTTTTGTGCACCAAATAGTGACTTTAAATGATGTGCTAAACCTATTGGGGTGATCTGGGGAGATGCAGCCTGGCCTCTTTGTACTCCTGCTTAGCACTGTAAATAAATGAATGATTTTAAGCCCTTGTTTCATTTACAGCAGATGCTGCAGGTCTTCTTCAATCTCCCTCATCTCCTCTGTTAGCAGGCTTGCCCTAGATTTTGGACACAAATGTGCTCCAAGTGGAAGAGTTTCCATTCTCTCATTCCGGGGATGCCGTTTTCTTGGCTCAGATGTCTGGGAACACCCTTTGCTCACATCTCTGCTTAGTATAATAAGTGCTTCTTAAAATGCTAACTTTGCTTATTGAGCAATGCAGTTGTTTGTGCATACCTGAAACTTCTCTATGGAACACAGGGCTTTTTTTCCATAATGTATGTGAGCTGGAAATCAAGATATGGGGCTGCTTTTAAACACACATTCTTCTTTTACCAAGGAGTCTCAGGGATAAGTTGGTGGATAGAGATGAGCCAGTATAATAACAGACTGGTAAACCAGTGCTTTCTGGAAGGGCTGAGGTCAAAACATGCCATCTGTTTTAGCAGAATAATATGGTTGAGGATTGTGTAATTGCATTTAGAAATTGGTTGTAGAAACTTGCCTTAAGGTATTGAAGTATTACTTTACAGCTGGAAGGTAAAACTTGATTCCTTTCCAGTAAGGAAGAACAGGCTAGTGCAAGTATTTTCTATTTACGTGTTCAAACCCATCCAGAACTTGTCAAAACTACATCAGATAAAATCAGTCTGTCAGAGAACAGTGAGAGTCTGTTCTCAATACCAGTGCTTTACAGAGCAGGGTGTGACAAGAGCTGTGCTTGTTCTCTGGGTAAAAAAGTCTTTCTCTGCAAAGATTCTTGCAAGAACTCCTTTTTTTTTTTTTCTTTTGCCAGCTTGCTGTTGATGGGAAGTCAGTTGCATTGATATGTTCTGGTAATATGAACCTGGAGTTCCAGCTCTATGTGAGGGTGTGTTAGTTCTGTTCCTGGACTCTAATCAAGTGTTTTGTTCCAACAAACCTAATTCGATGTGGTTTTTAATTGATTTAGAAACAGTAGTCTTGCAAAAAGCTGTTCAATGTTTTGGGGTTTTTTTCATGTGAAAGGTTATGTTGCAGTTGCTTTGCTTCAGTTCTTACTGGTGTTTTCTTTATGACAGGAAAGACTGAAGAACTTCATTTGCTCATCATTGGTGACAGCTGAAATACTGTCAGAGTACAAAGGTCTCACAGAGAGGCTCTTCATTTTATGAAGTGTAAACACTAGGAATTTCATAACTCAGGACTATATATCAATCCTCTCTAACCAGCATGGTTAATAATGCCAGCAGCAGGTAAAGCTTATTACAACTTCTGCAGTCTGTTTTTAAAGGCGTGGGTTGGATTTTACCTCCGAAAAAACATTTATTCTCAAATATAGCAGTGCATGACTGTCATTTTTGTTCTTTCACTTTTCTTCCCCTGAAATCTTACTTTTGGTTGAAGTAAGGTTGCTTTTGTTACTTAAACCTAGATTGTTTCAGAAGATGGAAGATTCTCTTTCTATGTTCTAAGTGACGAAATGTGAGATAGCAGCTACACTACAGAAGTACTGTGATTTTTGCTGCTGAGTTTTATTCTTGTAGTACTAGCTATTTTTGCCAAAAGTAGCTTTCTTTCCTCTTCTCTTTAGAGGAGCTAAAAAAAAGAAACCAAAACAAACAAAACACAACAACAACAACAAGACCAACCAAAAAAACCCCCACAAAAACCTCATACTTTTTCCTTAGAGTTTTAACCAGATCACCATTATCAAGAAACTGTTTCAAACTTTTCTGGTTTTCCAAGCTCTTAATCACCATTGAGTGGAGAGGAGATTGGTTTGCCTGGGAAACTGGCCTGGGTGGCTTGTACTGAGGAAACCCCCATGCTATCAGAAGAGTGATTGATGGAGCATTAAAAACCTTCTGAAAACCAGTTGATAGGACCTGGCTGCACAATGGCTGGGAGTGGTCTGGGGGCATGGAGCCAAGGAACTGGACTGGGGAACCTGTGGAAGTGAAGGGTGTGGCACCCAGCTGAAAGCAAGGCTATTTTGCTGTCTGGCTCACTTAGTGGAATGTCACTGGTTTTGGGGTGCTGCTGCCCCTTGTCCTCCCCTAAGCCAGCTCTTTTCCCCGTTTGATCATGCTCTCTTCAGCTGGATGTAGAGATCCTGGGAAAAAAAACTTTCACTTCAACAGCAAATAATGTTTGCTGCAGGTGCCATCCTGGGTGACTGGATAACAATGTGAGCAGCAATGTCTGTTCTTTCTGTAGAGACATTTGAGAGCAGGGCTTTGGGAATGCATCAAGCCTTTTAAATATTGCCCCTGGCTTACAACGTTTGGGGCAGCTTTCCTTAGCTGAGAGACTCTTTCACTAAAACAGTTATACAGCTCTGGCAAACTCTCTGACCAGAAACCAGAGCTTCAAAAAGGTGAAGTATTGTAACATAAGTTTATCACATCAATGTTTATTTCTACAGTGTATATAATCTATCTCAGGGTTAGGATTTCCCCTGGTTTTTTACATATACAAAGAAGATGTTATTCAGGTCCTAGCAATGGAGCATTGATGTTAACTTGCCACAATTTCTCTTCTTTTTGGAGCTTCCATTTTAAGATAGTCCTTGCAACCGCATCTCTGATAATCATGTTACTTACTGAGTGATGTTTGTTCTGGAGAGCTACAACAAAACCACAAGACCCAGCATCCAGGGTTAAAGATTAAACAGGGTTATGGTTTTGTAATATGCCTGCAAGAAAAGAAAAATTCCACTGCATTTCCTGAGTTTTTGAGGAATTGGGCATGTGATTTAAATGCTACTACTTGTTGCTCTTCTTTCACTTTGAGCTGGACCAAGCTATAATGTTTCTGAATAATTTTCCTGGTACTGAGTTGTCAGCTTAGGAAACTGTTTCTGAGGCAGAGATTCTCAAATTCCTATTTAAATATTTAAAATGCAGAAGAAATGCTTGTTCAAGGAATTTTTATTGTACAATGGAATGAAGGCCTCTTGTTGCATTATTGATGGTGGTATGGCTTGAAAACTCTTAAATCTTTCCTGCTTGGTATTAGCAGATCCGTTGGACTGTGTCACTTGAAGTGTTGCAGTGCTTCAAGACTGGTGTAACACACTGATGTAACTGTAAATACATTTTAATCTACTTTGTCTTTTATTTCTCTTCCTCCAGCATTCTTTCAAGATGTCCACTGTTCATGAAATTTTAAGCAAGCTCACCCTTGAAGGAGATGTAAGTATTATTATCTAAGCAAGAAAAGTTTGTTTTACTTGAATGTCTCATCTTGTTCCTTTTACAGGACTCTGCATGAACCATTGTACTGAGCTGTACAGTTTACAAGATTCCACACATCTCTTAAACTTTTATTGGCTAAAAACCTAATCAGCAGTGATCAGTTTTCATCCACAAACCAACTGTAAACCATAGGACAGTTACATGATTTAATGAGGGTTTTTCTAGTTGTCAGCAGCACGAGCAGTATCCTCCTGCTGAGCCTTATCAAAGAGATCACAGGGCAAACAATGGCTGGTTTGCATCTGTGTGCCTCCTTCTTCCAAAGGAACAAGTGAGTTAAGGATGGGAACAGAGGATGAAAATATTTTTTGTTGATGCTATCTGAATTTTTTTTTTTTCCTACAGTTAAAAATGGAGAACATTATGAGAACAAAAATATTGGGGATCTAATTCCTGTAATGGTTATTTCCAAAACCAAACCAGCTCTTGAAAAAAAAAAATATTTCTCAAACTCATTTTCTCATTTTCTGTTTTAGTTTTGATTGTGTATTTTCCACCACATCTGCACTTGGTTTATAGTTATATTGAAATACCAGAAAGCCACAGTCCTCATTTGGTTTCTTAAGTTGCTGTTAGATGGTAGATTACCAGTGTGGTACCAGCATATCATGCTATGAATTTGTGGTTCTGTTATTGTCACTGAAGAGGAAGTAAGTCCTCTCCATGCATTATTTCATCACATTCCTAATGAGCTTGCTACACATATAAGTATTACAGCTGGTAGCTCCAAATCTGAGCTTGATACAAGCAAACATTTTGCCCATTTTTGTTACTTGTTGCAAAATGACTATGTTTGTGGAAAAGCTGTTGCAAAGAACTGGCCAGTGCACTGTAGGTGAGTAGTAAAACATGTTTTGTAGTGCAAAAGCTGTCAAGTCTTCAGCTTTCAAGGTTGTGTGCTTCAGTGGAGAATTACTTTTAGAATAAGAATTAAGCAATCTATTCTCAAGGGCAGAAATGTTTCTTCCTTGATGCTTGCAAGTAGTTGCAAAAGTCAGATTTGAATACTGCTCCGTGTCAGCATTTCCATCAGAAATCCTGCTGCAGAGTGTAAGAAGGCTCAAGCAGCTGGTTTGTACTGGAAGCTGGAAGCCAGAATTACTGAGTAGCTGGCCTGTGTAGCCCTGCAGCATTAGACCAGAACCTCTAAGCAGAGATTTAGCATATTAACTGATGTTAAACACAGTATTTGGGCCACCGGTTTTTCTCTTTAAGAAGTTTTTAAGCTACAGTGGTTGTGGCTGAATCCCAGCGCTGTCCTTTGCTCTGCATCAGTGGTACAGCAGCTGATTTGAGTGAAGTAGAAGACCTGATTGCCTCAGCCTGCCTTCCTTTCAGGAGAGGATGGAGTTGAGCTGAGGTAGATCTGTGCTCCCAGTTTCTGGATCTCTCCACAAGAGTACAGAAGGATTCTCAGAATCCTCAGGTATAGAGATTGTGAAAGGGTCCTGGTGTTTTTAGGTTAAATTAAGCCTCTGCAGCTGTTAGTGATATTTGCTTCTCCCTCATGTTTCCCAACAGGGTTAAATTTGTCAAGCTCAGAGGAAGTAAAGCAGTTTGAGAACCTCTGAAGCACACTAAATGCATGGGGAGAAAACCAATTTCTCTAGTTTGGCCCAGACAGGTGGTGCAGTTGCACATTATGTGAACTTCTACTGCCACATTGTAAAGAATTTTTTTACTGAACTAAATGGAAAGTCAAATTGAAAGCTGTCTTGTCAGAAAACATGCAGTACTAGTACTGTGGTACAGTGTGCCGTAGTAATTGAATAGCCTGAAATTTAAATGGCTATTTTCCATAGGCAATCACTCTGATAAAACCTGTCAGGTGTCAGGGAAACTCAGTCTGACTTGGTACATGCCTCGGGTGGAGGGACAGAGTAAAAATGGCTACCAAATTGCAAATATGCTGTATATTTTGTTAGTGTATGTTATCATCTTTACAGTAAACTACTCCATCCAAATTACTCAGAAAACAATTCGAGCTGAGTGGCAGGAGAGGCACCCAGCTCTGCTAAGGTCACCAGGTGACTTGCTTCAGATTATCCAGAGTGCTGGTTAATGAGCAGTGCCCCAGGATGGTGGATGCCTGGCTGAGGAATCTTTCAGGCACACAGATTTCTCTGAGGCTGCATTGCACGGCTCCATTTACTGTTTCGATTGCCAACACAATCTGCTAAAAGCAAAGGCTGTGTTTTGTGGTGTGGCTCTGGGCCAAATTGGGGCCACTTTGCTGGACTGGACTGCTGGTAAGAGACAAAAGAAAATGATTCAGTTTATTGGTGCTTTTTTGACTTCTCATCTCCACAGCATAAAACAGACTGTCTGCAGACGGCATAGGGGTAGCTGCCAGAGGAATCTGTACAGATCAGCGTGACCTCTGCAGGGACAGAGGCAAAATTAGCCAGAGGCCATGGAATTTTTTCGTTAAAAGTTGTCCTCTTAAAAATTTGCATGTAAAAATATTTTCCAGGGATATTAGGATTAGCTTAGTTCTGTTCATGAGCCCAGCTTCCTTTTGGAGTTAGAGATGGAAACAAAAGTTTCTGGGGATCTTTTCCAAGAAAGCTTAGTTGTTCATTCACTTGGGAAATGGCTGTGGCAATTTCAGGTGCTAGTAGCTCTACCTCTCTTGCCAGGGGTTTAGGTTTCTAAATTGAACTCAGCAGAGTGAGATTTGTGAATATTACCCAGCTACTTGTATGAAAATCTGTGGTTAAATTTAACCTTCCCCCGGGAGGCAGTAACAAGTTGTTGGCTTACACTGAAGCAGCTGAGAAGAGTTGAATCTCTGTTCTGGTCACCCCCTGTTTGCCGCTATAATCCTCAGGAGAGGACCATAATTAACAACTGATAAGATCTGGTAACTTGGAAAACGTTGTATCTGTTCACTAAGTGAGCTTACCTGCAAGTCCCCCTACTCTTAGGAGAGGTAATTTGGTTTTGCAAGCCTCATACTGCTTAAAGCAAGGATCTGGAGGCCAAGAGTTTCAAAAAAGTATTAATAATATCTGCTTTCTAGAACTGTGGCCTTAAACAAAATTTTTTTGTGTTATTTTTAAAGTCCATGAGAGTGCACTAAAATTTTTCTGACTTTAAAATTTTTAATCTTCAATTTTGTTCTTTTTTTGTTTTATTATCTGTAGCCTGTAATCAAAAGTAAAATATTGACTTCAATTTTAACTTCCTTGGAATTAGCTCTCCATAGTCATTTTCCTTCAGATCCAGCCAGAAAACTCCAGATTTTAGAATATTGAAGTTTAGTGAGTAGGACTGGGAGGTGTTGGGGTTTTGCTGCAATAAATATAATATCTATTTGGTATATGTTCTGTGTTATAATAAGCACAGCTTATGTGACTTGGATTTTTGGGCAATACACGAGGAGAAGAGAGTTCCGTGGCTCTTAGTAGAATTCCATTTTCACAGATACCTGATGGTAGTTCTTGCATTTAAACATTGGCCTAAATAGCAGGTAACTGAGAGCCATGTGTTTCATTAATTGCAACAATTGCACAGCTTAACTCTAAAGGGTTTTTTGTTCTTTTTGTTCTTTTCCTTCCAGCATTCTCTCCCTCCAAGTGCATATGCCACAGTGAAGGCCTACTCCAACTTCGATGCTGACCGGGATGCTGCAGCCCTGGAAACAGCCATCAAGACCAAAGGTGAGCAGGAGGGGCTGGGGCTTCCATTCTGCCCTAAGGTGCAAGGCTGCCTTGCAAAAAAACGAGCAAGACTGTGTCTCAACACCAGCATTTTAATGTCCTTACTCAAGGGTACCTACTGTAGGAGCTGTTGGGTTCCTCAGACTGCACTGATGAAATCCTGACCAAGTTAGGGTTTGAACCCAGTGAGTGCATGTTTGGAATATGCTTTTAAGAGTATAGCCATGAGTTGTTGAGATTATCACAGAAAGTGTCTGCTTCTTCTCTCTTGACTCAGTACTTTAAATTCTTCTTTTCTGCCACTTGAGAATGAAGTGTCAGCACCGTTGGCAGTGTTTTGGGAGTGGGCTCTGAATCATGGGTTTCTACTTGATTATTGGATTGGACATTTCATCTTCCTTTCAGCTCTCCAGACAGCTGCATAGGGGTGAAAAAACTCATTTATCTTGTATTAATTTGGGGTCAAAGAAGGTCCTAAAAACTAGTTTCTGAAATGGGTTTGCAGTATTTCAGGGGCAGGGCGATGTGAGAGTTTCTCTGAGCTGGATTCTTAGATAGGCTTCCCTGTGGTATATTGAAACCATCAGGAGAGCAGGGAGTGTGACCTCCAGCTCTGAAGTAATGCCTTGGTGGCATTCCTGGGGCTGTCATCCTGTCCCAGTCCTGGGACAGGGAGTGCCACACTTTCCATACTTGCTCCAGGCCAGAGGAGCAACAGCTGGGCGTAGCTGGAACTGGCAAGTCTTTTGCCTTCATGTCAGAGAGAAATTTAAAACCCTAACAATTTCTCATCAGAAAGAAATGCTTCCATCAGTGCCAGCAAAACATGTGTTTGACTTGCTATAAAATGTAAAATATATCCCCCCTCCATAACAAGCACAAGGCTTTCTTTCACAAAATTTCTTAATTTAACTGGAGAAATTCCTTATTAAAGTAGGTTCAGTTCTGATTTTGAATTATTTTTGGTTTGGTTTTATTTAAAAAAAATTCTTTGGTGAGATGTATATTTATATCATCAGGTTTGGCAGCAGATGCTTTGTGTATATGTAGAGTTTTGTCTAGACTTTATAATTCTTTGCAGCTCTGATTATGGGGCAAATCTAGACATACCAAATACACCATCAGACTTTCAAGATTGGTACAAACTTACACATTGAACTCTCAAGCTGCTAATTATTGCAAAAGGAAATTGCAATATCCTAGGCAGTACGAAAGCTTTTCCAGTCAGGAAAGTCAAGCTCATGTTGTCCTTCCACTTTCTCCCAGGAAAGAGAAGCAGTGCAGTAAAGTTACACAGAAACATTTCAGTAGAGAGATGATTTTGAACTCTCTGAGTGAATAATAGGGAACTTACTCGTGGGCCTGCATGTTTGTAGGATTGAGCTTCTCTCTGCTTGTTAGTTTGTTACCCAGAACTTAGTTTGGGAATGTGGCTTTAAAGGGAAAATCTCTTTATGGTTATGATACTGGATGTTCCACCTTAAAGAATCTCACAAAGGAAGTATTCTTGTGGAAAATTTAGTACTAGAATGTTATGACCCTTCTTCCAGGTACTGTTTCCTTGCACTTTGAACGCTTTGGAACAGGGTATTTTCATCTGCTAATTGAGAAGATTTGATAAAATGTGAGCTCTCTAAAATATAGGTAGAGTTTTTCCTCAGGAGAAAATTCCAACTCATCCAGACACGAACTGGTTTTTATGAACAGTGATGTAAAGAGCTACCTACAAGAACAAGTTTTAAAATAATTCTGGGAAATATCTAAGTAGCTTTTGAACTGAAAATGTAACACAATGAACAAACTCTACATCCACAGCAGCTACCATTTTCCTAGGAAGTATTTATCTAGCAATTAGTTTGCATTGTATGTGAGAAATAGAAATAAGCAATGTAAGTTATCACAGAATGAGGAAGAGGAATAGGACTTGTTCATTCTAAAGCAGTAAGAGAGGTAGGTTATAAATATATATATTCAGGCTGGTGTGTGGTTGAAAATTTAAACAAAAATATCCAGGCATATAAGAACTGTTTGGTGGGCTTTACTCCCTGCAGGATAAAGGACACTGGTGTCTGAACCCTTGGGCTTTGTTTATGTTGAAAATTGAGGTCTGCACATGCTATAATGGGCTGCATTTTACACTCACCAAAGCAATCTTTTCACTATATTGGAAATTACAGCAGTGCCATGGAAATGATATCTTATCTCTGGCTATACCTTATATAAACAGTGCCTGAAGTCTGGTGTTTGCCGTTTGGGAGAGTTACCATATAAATTATTATCCAGCTGTGTCCCAGTAGTGTAAACTCCCACAATCAGAGTTGTGAATCTCCATTTCTTGTGTAAAATGGCTAAAACTTATTTTACTGCCTAAACAACAGCTGTATATTTGGTTTAGGGAAAAGATCTAGGGCAGAGTGTGTGACTGTTCTGCTGTATGTAATACCTAAACATTTCAACATTCGTTCACACTCTTCAGATTAATGCCTCAGAGGTTGCTAAGCCATCTGTTCATCTGTGGGGACCTCTGGAAAATACTGTGGTGTGTTTATTTGGGCTTAGATCTACCTGCAAAATCTATACTGCATAAATACATTGTCCAGGCCTTTTCAGGGCTTTGAGTGGAGCTGAATTAAATGTAGGGGGTTTATCTATATCCACCAACCTAGGAAGTGAAATTACTCCAGGTCATATAAAACCTTGTAGATAGCAATTGTTCAACCTAGAGGTTGCATAATGCAAATAACTTGCTACAGTTCTGGCTCGTTCCCTTTCGTATAAATGCCATGGCTATGTTTCGTTTTTATGCTCTTTAGTGTTTCTGCAGCAAATTCGTTTAGTGCTTTGGCATGTGCTTTGTAAATGTTGGCTTTTTGCTGCACAGGACAAGAGGCTGTTTAATTTCTGTATAATGCTCTACTGTGCTCTGTATATAGATTAGCTGATGTACATGAACCTAAACAGAAGAAACTATCTAGAAGGGAACTAACAGAGCTTATGTTAGATTTCCTTTTCTTTTTTTTCTTGTAGCAAAGACAGCTGCTTTTCTGTTTCGGAGTGATTTCCTAGCATTAACACTGTGCGTGTCCCAAGTACTTGTTAAATAATTTTGTCAGACTAGGTTGTGAATATTTGCTACTTGCAGCCTTCTATTGAGGTCTCATGGGACACTTTTTTATTCCAAGGCCGGCAGAATTCAGGCACAGGTTTGTTGTAGGAAAGGACTTAGAACATAGATCTGTAATAAATTCATTATATCCAGAAATTGGTAAAACAATGATGACATGTAAACTTCAATCTCACAGAGAGGTCTTCTGTTTCTGTAGTATATTCAACGTACCCCTACCTTTTGACACAGTTTTTAAGATTATGAAGTAAAAGTTTTTGGAGGCTATCTGCTGGCTTGCTGGTGAGAGAGGGCAGTGGCTGAAGTTCACCAAACTGCATCAGTCACATATTCCAAATATTAAAACTGTCACTAAAGAAATATCTCATTGCAACATGGTTTGGGTTTGGTGAACTCTTGCTAAGCAAAATAGCAGAGCTGAAATTATGGACTTGTTTTATCAAAATTTTTCCCTTTGACCCCATTCATATTCATTTCCTCATTTTTGCTGATTGAGCTCCAACACTGTGATCTTACCAATGCCCCACAATGCCTCTTTCACAAGAAAAGCTGTTATTAAGCAGAATTTTTCTTTCCATTTCCCATTGATAGAAATGCAGGGATAAAATCTGCCTAGCCAGAATAAATTTGGAAATAAACTCTGTTTCATCGCCTTGAAACTTTCAGAGACTTTAGCAAACAGCAAAGGAAAGAGTTTGAGCTGCTGTCCTGCTCTGCCCCACCTCAGCAGCTGTGAGTCAGCATCCTGTGCGTGCAGCGTGATTCCCAAGTGTGAATGCAGTACAAGCACTTACTTTCCACTGAATGCCAGAGCAATGAGTTCACTTCATAGTTCCATAGCATATGTATAAGAAACTTGGATGCAGTTGGTCGTTTGTGGACTTATAATCTGCAGCAATTGTGGTACAACTTGAAAATGTCATTTGCTTTTTTGAATGCCAAGAATGGTTTAAATTCAGAATTTATTAAAAAGCTTAAAGACATTGGCTTGTGCTGTGGGCCTGCAACAGCTAAAAGGCTCAATGTCTGTGTGTGGCCGTTTCTGGACAGGGAGAATTTGTTTTGTTTTATAATGTGGGAACACTTTAAAATGTGCAGGAGTAGATTATGGCTGAAATGTGCAGTCAGCCTGTTTTCAGCTCAGAGTTTGTAACTTAGACACATGATGCTTTCCAGGGCCTTATGGCATCATTTGCAGGCCAAGCTTGTGTGAATAAGAGCACTGATGTAGGTCTGCCTCAGCACAAGCTAAGGACACAAGGCTACCAAATCTAGTATTTCATCTTGAAAAATGTGGTGAAGAAAGACAGGGAATTTCTGGATTGCACATATAATTTTAGACTCTGCAGCTAGAGGCTAAAAGATTTTTGACAAAATTCCTACTTTATATGATTCATCTTTATAATATCTTTTGCAGTTCTTTGTTTCAGGTTACTTTGGGTAATACAGAAAAGAAATGTAGCTGGATTCTGGCAGGCATCTGAGTCCTGCTAGTAGCTGCTGATCCAGTCCTTACTTTCTGGGGTTTTTTATCAAGAAATCATCTTTTACACTGATGTGTGTGCAAGTGCGAAAGGAGCTATTCATAATACTTTTATTAAAAACAGAGAACTGAGTTGAAGCTCTTGGGCTTGTTCTGACCTTTAGATTAAAGCCACCTGTTTGCTTCAAAAGCTGACAGTTGCACCAAAGTGCATGGATTTAGAATAATTCCTGTAAAACTAAACCTTTGCTGATATGTAGTTCACTTCCTTAAAAGATAAGTTGAGAGTTTGAGCATTCATATCCTCTAGGTGTGCCAGTTACAGCTCAGCATGGATCTTCCAGTGATTTCAAAAAGAAGTAGCACATACTTAATTCTTCCAGTGTCAAAAATCCCTTCTGTCTTTTGAGCCTCTGAAACCTACTGAATTAAATATACTGGTTTATTTTCCCGTTACCATGTTTGAAGTGATGGATTAAATGGCTTAACTAGAAAATATAACTGCTTTATTAAGAAGTCTTAATTGAAAAAACTCCACTAAAATGATAGGACAGGCTTTAGTAAGTACGAGTTTTACAGTCTGTGTTCTTGAGCAACTTTTTGTAGAATTCTGAGTGCTTGTAAACTAGTGCACAGACACACAAGAGAAGCACAAGACAGAGTGACAAAGTTGGTCACAAACTAGTCTTTCAGGTGTGTCCAAAGATCTGCATCCCATCAGAAGTCTGGGCTCTAATTGGTGGCTCTTCCCCCACGGCCAGGACAGGATCAGCACTAACTAGTGACAGCTGCTGAGCTCTGCTGCAGACAGCACATGTGCTGTGTTTGGAGTGCTGGGGAACATCCTGATACAAGAAAGCTTCTCTAACTCTCTGTCTTGTGTCTTTGTAGGTGTGGATGAGGTCACCATCATCAACATCCTGACAAACCGCAGCAATGAACAGAGGCAGGACATTGCTTTTGCCTATCAGAGGAGGACCAAAAAGGTAGTAAAATATGAAGAAATTATTATTGTTAAATATTTTTCTTGTGGGCATTTGGATTTTTTTCAGGGTTTGTCTTGAACTGGGAATTCAAGATGCATCTACTTTGTCCATAGTGTCACAGTTTAGGACTGGCAGAACTTTGGAATATGTTGAGTATGCACAATTGGGATTGTAATGTGTTGGAGATGGTTTCCTAGCACCTTCAGAAATCACAGTGGGATCCACTGGATTCCGTGGTGAAATGTGCTAAAAATATTGAGAAGTCCCTGTCATGAAGTGCCTCCATTTGAAGGAAAAAATGAAAGAGAGATGCTTTAGGGGATTGGTTTTATTTTCTTTTTGTTGTTTTATATTTTCTGGAGGGTGTTGGATTTTTTTTTAGTTTGTTAGGACAAGTCAGCATAAGGAAAGTGTTCTGTTTCTGTTAACACAGCTAGCTTAGCTGAGAAAGGACTTAGGCATTGGTCTGTTGATGGAGAGAAGTCTGTAAGATGTGTGCAGAATTCTGCAAAAAGTCTTGCTGTCTGGAAGGCAAGAGCTCTTCTCTTTTCAAGTTTTGAGAATCTTACCATATTTGAAGTGTCATGCCGGTGTAAAAGAGGAAACTTATATAGAGTCCAGATTATGATGAACATATCTCTTCCAGGTTTGCCAGACCCCAAATGGTAGTCCTCCAGTAGCATCCCAGAATACTCATCTGACACCAAATGTAAATGTAGAGTTAAATTTTGGAAGTTCACCAGCTTTTCTGCATGACTGATAGAGGCACATGCAGAGGCACGGCCAGGTTGGACACATGCATGTGCACACGTCTGCACATCCTGCCCTGGGGACACTGGGACAATCTGCACAGAAATGGACCCCAGTCATGAAATGTGTCACTTAAAGCTTTGTTAAATGTTCTGCATGACCACAAAAATGCACAGTCAAGAAAATCCGCAACTTTTTTCATGTTTTTCTCTCACTTTTTTCCTTGCTGCGACCCAAGAACAAACTGAATTTATCAGAAGTTTAACAAGTGCCAAAGAATAAAACAGTCGTATAACAATGGAAATGTGCAGTAGAAACCACTCAGAGAGATAAACATGTGAGGAGGCAAGAGAGGAGGAAGTGGGATATGAAAAGACACGTAGGTATATCTTCTAGGGACAGTGTCTGATGATTTTCTTTGCCAGCAGCTGTGCAGATTTTGTTGGCAATGTGTTGTGCTGTACTCGGCTGCTTGCTTTGTGTGTTGCAGGATCTATCAATAGGTCATAATTTTTAAATGTCACATAGTCTACCTCTCTTTTAGTTCCTTTGGGATGAGCAGTGTCTGATGGAAACTTCTGGTTTAGGCTGGAAGGGAACTTAATGCCCAAGATGAACACCTTCCACTAGATCAGATTGCTCAAAGCCCCATTCTACCTGGCCTTTTAAACATTTCCAGAAATAACTCAGCCACAGCTTCTCTGGGAGCTTTAAATTGATTACAGAGATATATGCTATCTTTCCTGTGACAGTTCTGAAGAACTTGTTTTCACTCAAATAAAGGCTCTGGAGCATTGTATCCCAAATGGAGTGGTTGTACTAAAATGTTTCTTGGTTTAAAGCAGCCAGATGCCCCAGACCCCCATTTCCTCCCTTGGTCAATCTATACAGTAAGTGCATATAGTATTAGCATGAATTAGTGCCCTGGATTAAGTGGGTGACTCTGGAAATTAACTAAATGCCTTGGTTCATTATCTCTCCAGCACAAGCTTCTCTGCAGTTCAGCTGCGGTCACTTTCTCCTCCCCGCCCTTTCCCCTGCCTCTCCAGCTCAGTGATTTTTAGTGAGAAACCAGCAATTGAAGTGCAGCAATTCCCTCCTGAATGCTACAGATTTAACTTCAGCTTAGGGAACACATGGATCTGTGTGAACCCCAGACTTGATCCTAGGGATTTCAACTTTGTAACATACACTACAGGGAAGCTGATAACTAGCATAATTCAAGTTATGCATCTGAAACCCATAAAAGGACATGTGCTCTGACCATTTGGTGCAGATTTGCATCCTCTGCATTGAACATCCCCGGCTGTTTCTTTTTCTAGGGCTGACTGACAATTAACAATAAGGATTTAGGCTACAATCTTCTGATAGTTTCCTTGAAGACAGGCATAATTTTTCAATGCTCAGGGATGATTTTTTATCCTCTCAGATAGCTGGTTGGGAGCTAGGCCTTACAGTGGAATAAGTGTGCAGTCAGTTTTCCCATGTCCTAACTAGTAAAGGGCTGGGATAAGAGGAAAACCACAAATAATATGGTGCTGCTGGGGGAACTGTGGGAGTATGATGGGGAAGCATTGACCACAGGGAGTCAAAGTCAGATCCATCTGTGCTTATTATCTCCAACAAAGCATCAGTGCTTTAGGACTGGGGTGAAGCTGTTCAGATGTGTCTGCACCATGCTTCCCAGCAATTTGTCAGACACTGGTGCATTTCTATTTATTTTCAGAGGATTATAAAAAAATTCCTTTGCCCTAATTTCTTTCTTAGGCTTTCACAGCCAGAAAGCTCTTTATGTTTCTGTTTTCTTGTCAGTTGTATAAGAAACACTGCTGCAGGCTTGGAGAATTAAAGCCCGGCAGGTTAAATTCCCTGGAGATCAGAAGTGAGCTTTAATTTCTTTTCTTCCATCATCCCATCTATTTCACAGGAACTTTCTGCAGCACTCAAGTCTGCTCTCTCAGGTCATTTGGAGGCAGTGATCTTGGGCTTGCTGAAGACACCAGCACAGTATGATGCCTCTGAATTGAAAGCTGCCATGAAGGTAAATAAACTTTGAAATTTAACATTGATCTGATGTCACTAGCTTGGGAAAGAATATGAACTTCATACCCAGGGCCATAGTTTTCAAACTTTTTTTTTAGTGCTAAAATTTAAATATCAGATGCAAGGCATCCAAAAAGAGAGAAATCATGGAACTGTGTGGTTTTAAACTCTTAATTAAATCCTTTCTTTAGGGAAAAATTTGTTCTTGTCAGCTCAGGAGTAACAAGCAGGCTGCTCTGCCTGCTTTGCTGACTGCTCTTACAAGCAGCGCGCAGGTTCGTAGTATGAGAAACCTTTAAGAGCAGCTGTTAGCAGGAGCCATCAGATCCTCTGCTGGCACTTATAGGCTTAAACAGTAGTTTTCAGTTACTGGGTCATATCACTGATCTGGAAAGAACATCCTGTACCAGACCTGCCCTTGTGTAGAAGACGAGGAAGATGGGGCATCAAAAGCAGTCTTTGCAGAAAGAAATATCTGCTCTGCAGGCCACTGAAACTAGACTTGAGAGATGCTCTTGTCAGTACAACCACCTTTTTAAGCAAACTGAAGTGTGGGAAATTCTGGTTATAATCATCACTTACATTCTGGATGTTCTTGTTCAAGTTTTTTGGTTTCTTTTTAAGAGTTAAAGACAAGTAGTAAGTTATGTCTGAAATTTAGAACATGTCAATAAAACAAATTAATTAACTTCTCCAGATGATTAAAAAGGAGTTAATAAACAAATAAGAAAACAAAACCACTACCTCCACCACATTAACACACACACTACCCCCACCCCCTCAAAATAACTCTTTAGAGCCTCAGGCCCAAAAAACCAACCCACTATGGAGATGGTAACTCTTTAACTGTGGGCCAAATGCCCTGTTTGAGTAATCAGATGCTGCCCTCTCCTGGTCTGAGTACAGCCTGTCCATAATTTAATATGACTCAGACTAGTTTGGGGTTTGGGATTAAAGACTGAGCAATTGCCTCAGAGTAGTCCAAATGTAGAATATTCTGTGCTCTCCACGGGTGGCTCTTCCCAGCAGCCAAGCACCTGGTCTGAATTAGCAAAACCTCTCAATGCTCTGAATTTGCCTGAACTTAAGTTTGTCTTGCTACAAAGAGCATTACCAGCTCTGACTTTGGCATCAGAGTCAAGGAAAGCAATGTTATTGCTGAGGAGTTAATTATTTTTCTGTTACACATTCTTGAAAATATTTCAAAAATATTTAGAAAATTATGTATGTTGCTAGTCTTCATTTTTTTCCCCAGATGCTTATTACAGCCACTGTGTGGAAAGCTCTCCTAGTTCTCTTAGCTTTAAGCCATTCTAATAGCATTACTTGGGATTACTCCTCTTTTTTTGTTTTTTGGGTTTTTTTTTTGTCTTTCTCACTTTCTTGCCCCTTCAAGGCAGACATTTTACCCAAAGGCGACTGCCACATAATTGCCTCCATTTTCCACACATTCAAGACTGCACCATGAGACGTTTTCCCAGGATATTACTTCTCTTGAAACCTCATGGAAACAATGCCCATTTTTGCCATTTGCAAAATGACATTCTGTTACAAATGAGCTTAACAAACAGCATCCTAACAGGAGGATAAGACTGGATTTTCTTCCTGTACTCTCAGTGGACAGAAGAAAAATCACACAGGCCATGATAAGCTGACCACGTTTTGCTGGTGAGGATGCCACTGTTAGACACTCACAGCAGATGCACATTGCCCAGAGAGAACATCGACAGGATCTCTAAGCCACTAGAAATACTCCATCTGTTTTTTCTCAGGAGCAACTGGTGAAAAATATCCCTGAACTGTTAGAGTGGGGGAGAGGAGATGTCCATAAAATGTTTTCAAACCATTTAAGCATTCCTGTTTATTGCTAGCCCCTAACTGAGTCCCTTGTGTGTTGCAGGGGCTGGGAACTGATGAAGACACTCTCATTGAAATCATCTGCTCCCGAACAAATCAGGAGCTCAGTGAAATCAACAGAGTCTATAGGGAAAGTAAGTTTACTTGGCAAGTTTCCATGTACTGTCTTTTACTCTAAATTACATGGCTGAATTCCCCTCAGTGTGAATTTCGTTATTAGGAAGATCAGTCAAATCTGCTCTGGTTCTCTGCTGTTTTATACTGGTGTTCTGGATATTTGTGTGGTTTATATAGTTTTGTCATGTTGCTTGGTAGCAAATAGATGGAAGGCTATTTGCTACTAATACAAGTTGTCTCTAAATGAAATTCTTTTATGAGCTTTCCATGAGAGACTGATTGCACAAAACTCATGACTAGCTGGGTTTGACGTAGGCAAGCATGGGCTCATTTTCATTGTCCTCCACACCTTACGTAGATTGTAGCTGTTTGTTCATGTGCATAAAACACCATCATTAGCAACTCTTTTTCTTGCAAAGGAGTATTTATAAGACACCCTTTGCCTGAAAAGAACTCTTTGTTTTCTAGTGTACAAGACAGAACTGGAAAAGGACATCATATCAGACACATCTGGTGACTTCCGCAAGCTAATGGTTGCCCTGGCCAAGGTAGGGCTGTTCATAGTTTTCCATTTTTTCTGATGTGCCTGAGTGGTGGCTGTCAGTGAAATAATTGGGTTTCTGATACACTCTTAAATTTCCCTGTATTTTCACTGACCTTTGGGGGAAAAAATATGTAAATGTTGAAGAGTAAGGTATTTTAACAGAAACGCAGCATTGACAGCATTAGCTTCATAATAGGGGTGGAGTATGCAGTTACTCATTAAGCAAATATAGGTTAAAAAAAGAAAAACAATGGAATATATGCATAGCAAACTGCTTACTTTCTATGAAACCTTTCTAAAATACTGATATCTTGTTTGAAGGGCAAAAGGTGTGAAGATACCTCTGTGGTTGATTATGAGCTGATTGACCAGGATGCCAGGGTAAGTGCTGTAATGACCATGGAATATCTCCAGTTGGTCAGGCTTTGGGGGGATATTTTTCCTAAAAATACTGTGGAAGTGGAGAGCATTTGTGAAGTAGGTGTGTGTATTTCAGATGGTCGTTCACAGTGGTGTTTGCATGGTGTCAGTGAATCTGCCACATGTAATCCTGATGCCTTCAGGTATCAGTTTTCCAAGACTACTTACCCACAATACAGAAGCTCCCTGGTATTTCTTTTAGACATATGGAGAGAGAGCCTTTAACAAAAGAAAACACATGCATTGCAGTGAACTTAGTGGCTGTTAATTCTTGTTTGATGCATCTGCATCTGTCAGGAGCAGTTCTGCTGAGGTAAACAGAGCTAAATACAGAGTAAAGCTGTAGCCAGAGGTGAATACAAAGTAATTAGTCTTAGTGTCAGATTTAGATCCTTAAATGTTGTCCTGGTGACCTGCCCAACCACATCCTTGTGTGTTTCTCCCACAGACACAGTTCCACTAGTGCTTGTATTTCCAATAAGGAAATAATGTATGCCTGCAAGGCTTCTTGTGCAACTCCTGATTTTTTGTGCTTTTCTTTTTCTTTGTAACCCCAGGACCTCTATGATGCTGGTGTGAAGAGAAAGGGAACTGATGTCCCCAAGTGGATCAACATTATGACTGAAAGAAGTGTTCCCCACCTGCAGAAAGGTACTAGTCAAGAGATAGATTTTTTTTTCTGTAAGAGAAAGTTATAACAAAATGTTAACTATTTTGTCCCAGATATGATTGAAATTATTGTGAAAAGCACTCAAAAAACATAGGAGATCTCATAAATCTTAATTCATGTCCAAGGTGCTAATTTTTTTTAAAAACCTAGTTATTTCTGTGGATGTGTTGATCTCACATTTTAAGTGTGTACAGCTCTTTTTTACAGAGGTGTAACAATGCTCAATTGTATGTCACATACACTGAAAACAAAGATGTTGCTTGAAAGCAAAGATGGATTCAGGAGACCTTGAGAAGTCCTTTAGCTTTTACCTCTGTGCCAGGGTAGCTTAGCTGTATCATGTGTTTAAATCTGCCAGTAAATACTCAAAAGCAGCTCTGATACTGCTGTAAAGCAGCACATGGGAAAAGCCATTTGAAGACTTTTCAGAGCTTAAATCACTGTTGTTTCAAAAAACACCAGAACAGGATTAAGATGGTATTTTTCCAGATTATGGAGGTGTTAAGGGAAAACAAAAAGGCCATGGCATGGCACCTTCAGCTGACAAACTTATACTTGTATTTAAGATTAGATTCTCAGAAGGACTTGCAAAGATATTTATTAATCATGTATCTCGACATTCCTGTGTCTGTGTTCATGCTTTGGATGGTTATTTCTGCCAGTTCTTGGTCTGGTTTTAATTTCACCTACTTTCTTTTCTGTGCTAGTGTTTGACAGGTACAAGAGCTACAGCCCATATGATATGTTGGAGAGCATCAAGAAGGAGGTTAAGGGAGATTTGGAGAATGCCTTTCTGAATCTTGGTAAGTTACCCTCATGTAAAGACTGTCTTTATATAGGGTCTCTTCAGGGCTCTTGCAATGTATCATGATAAAGGTAGGCAGATTCACCCTGCTGGATGAGAAATTAGCTGGACGTGTTGGTGTTGTTGGACTCACTGGTGCATTTTAGGATATTGCAGATATTGAGAAGCCCTTATTTTTGCCCTCTGCAAAATGTAAACTTTGCTTTCCAGTTAAAATGAAAATGCATGTGTCTTGTGATCTGCTGTTAGTTACACTTTTTTTTGAAAGAGAGGCTTAATATTTGTTTCCCCAAGAAAACAAAAAGGTTGAAATTGTTCAGTACCCACATAGGCTGGAGAGAAAACAGCATGTGTGTGAGAAGACAGGCAGGCAGTGAGGGGTAGTAGGGGCTAATTGAAGAGCTGATTTGACACTGAATTCTCTGAAATAGGGAGGCAGAGTGTAAGGCTGATACTATGCCATGAGGTGAAGATGACAAGGATGTCACTGTGTTTAAGAGGGAGTTCTTTAAGGGAAAACTCCATTTCAGACTAAGGGTGAACTTGAGAGCTGTGTAATGCAAATGGAGTATAAACAGAGCTCAGCCTTGAAAAGGAGGCTTCCCATGAATTGGTATACAAGGAGTGTTTCTGGGAGAGAGATTGCTTCTGGAAGTGGAACCACGAATTGGGAGCTGTGGAGGAGGACTAACATTCGGACATTATCCAATTCCAAAATGATGCAATTTCCATGGAAGGCAACACTTCCTAAAAATGTGAGCATCTGTGGTTCAGTCACAGGCCAAACAAAATGACTTCTAAGCAGCAAGTCAGGTAAAAATATTTTCTCTGTGTCCCTTTTTGGAGGAACTTTTGCTGAAAGCTTTATTTTGCCTACTTATCATGTTTTTTAAAATGGCTGTAATATTCTGTTTTCTATGTATGGACAGGATATTTGATTATTCTTGTCTCTCTCTTCAGTCCAGTGCATTCAGAACAAGCAGCTGTATTTTGCAGACAGACTGTATGATTCCATGAAGGTAGGAAAGACTGTTTTTTCCTTCTGCTTTTTTTTTTTTATTGTCATTGTTAGGCACTTCATATGAAATGTGACTAGCATGTGAATAAATTAACAATTACCTAATATTGTTCAAAAGCATTCTTTAACAGTTATAAGCCTAGATTATCTCTTCAGATTCATCTGGTATAGGGAAATGTAGGAAAGGGTCTCATAACAAAGATCTTTATTTGATCAGTTGATTATAATTAGCACAGTTAGACGCATCTTTTGCGTGTAACTGAGGTCATAGCAGAAGAAGCTGTTTATTGTTAGGCACTTTAAGATATTGAATTTGCCTCAAAATATTTTTTGAAGAAAAAGAATGAAAGACAATGCCTGATGAAAGGCATTAGGCGATTCCAGAAGACCTGGTTAACCCAAAGTGCAGCTTACACTTTAAGCTAAATTTGTGACTGCAAGTTGGTTAAACACTGATGGTGAGAAAGGTACATTCATGCTCCAATTCTTGGATCATAATAGTGACCTTTTTTAGAAGATTTATTTAATTGTATCTCTTATTGCTCATCTTGGTTGCCTGTAGTTTGCTGTCCTACCATTAACTAATGGTGGCTTGTTATGCATTTCAGCTATTGCAGCTCTAAATGTGTGTCTGCTTGTAGGGCAAGGGAACCCGGGACAAGGTCCTGATCAGGATTATGGTATCCCGCTGCGAGGTTGACATGCTGAAAATCAAGAGTGAATTCAAGAGGAAATATGGAAAATCTCTCTATTATTTCATCCAGGCAAGTTTTTCATCTTTGGTTTTATATCATGGGCCTTTGCAGCAGTCCTCATTGGATTCGTGGAAACGCAGGGGGCTGCAGTGAGAATATTTTATTATCTATGTATTATGAAAAAACCCACCTTTATCTTCACAGTCTACAGCTGATACAGTTCTTGGCAGCCACTTGACAGTGTATGCAGGCTTTGTGCAAGCAGCTCATGTGTTCTGAAGGAAAATTCTGTTCACCAATTGCTATCCTCAGATCAAAAGAAAAGACAATTGTTTAGTGATTGCTGAATGAAAATAGAGCATCTAAATTGCTACTTCCTTTTGTTTCAATGCTCAAGGAGCAGGCTCTTCTGCTAGAGTGACTTTTGTGCATTTCTGTGATTAGACAGGAGCTACAGGTGCTAGGTTTTGTCTAACTTGGGGCATAGGTAAAGAGCTTGTGCGTCTGTTTCAAAGCTAATCTTCACCCTCACAACACCATATGCTACATTATTCCTTGTGTAGATGAAGCTGAGTCAAAATCTTAACCCAGAATCTTTTCCTCAAGGTGTCAATTGTACGTTATTAGCAAATGTTTTTAATAGTGACCCTGGTATATGATTTTTGCAGTGATCAGTGAGACAGAGCAGAATAGAGCCCTTCAGCTTTTCTTTGTTATGTTCCTGCTTTTCATACCTAAATTTCTCTCTTCTTGGCTTTGTATTGCAAGAATGATTGAATAACTTCAGTTCATACATAAGTAAAAATCAGTCAAGATAGCCTCCTCCAGGCTGAGAAAGCTTCAATGTGAATCGTAGACTGTCCCACAGGTTTGGGATATATTCATATGCTTTCATATTTTGTGATTGTTTCCTAATTTATATTTTGTATTTTTCTTCCTTGCTTTACAGCAAGACACAAAAGGGGATTACCAGAGGGCACTGCTGAACCTGTGTGGTGGAGAGGACTGAAAACTGTGATGGAAGAAACACAAGTCCTGAGACATGCCTTTTTTTTCTTTGCTCTTCATTTTACTGTAATCCTAGAAAACCTGAATTTCCTAGCTAACCTCGACTTGCCCTTTCCCTGCCAGAGCCCTGCTGCAGTTTGCTCCCCTGCGCTGTGCGTGCCCCTCTCAGCAGCTCTGCTTGGCTCTGCCAAAGGTTCTAACAGCGTATAGCCAGAGAAACTAACCCTCCAGGGAGAAACGGGCTCACACATGCTTGTGGAAGGCTCTGCCTCTCTGTATGATGTTTCTAATAAAACAAATAAAAATGTCAGTTTACTTTAAAAATACGGATCGTTCAGACCTTAATTTGAAAACTGTCTGAGCAGTTGATGTGTATTGAGCTTTTGCTCTCCGCTTTCTGTGTTGTTTTTATCCTCCTAGGGTTCACTACTTGTGACTGAAAACTTGTCTTATTCCCTCAAGCTCTTCATCTGTTTAATAATTCGCTTTGTCAATAGATCCAAAACCATTCTCTTCACTGGTCAAGGGAGATGATCCTGCCCCTCTGCTTGGCCCTACTGAGGCCACATCTGTGCTGTGTCCAGTTCTGGGCTCCCCACTACAGAGAGACATGGAGCTCCTGGAGTGGCTCCAGTGGAGGGCACGAAGATGGTTAAGGGAATAGAGCACATGTCTATTTTGAGGAGACACTGGGGGGGCTGGGCCTGTTAAGTCTGAAGCAGTTTGAGAGGGGATGTAATTAAAGCATATAAAGTGTGTGCCAGTTGATGGTGCCAGACTCTTTTCAGTGATTTCCAGCAACAGGATGAGGAGCAATGGCCATAAACTAAAACACCTAAGAAGTTTCACCTCAGCATGAGAAAGAACTTCACATTGAGGGTAGCAGAGCACTGGAAGAGCATGCCTGGGGTGGTCATGGAGTCCCTCTCTGGAGACATTCCAGACCAACTTGGACATGCTCCTGTCACCTGCTCCAGGTGACCTTGCCTGGGCAGGGGGGTTGGACTGGATGATTTCCAGAGATGACTTCCAACCCTGACTGTTCTGTGATCATCTTTCCCCTAATTAAGTGCCACAGAAACTTGAGCCGCAGCCATCTCTGCCGGCCTGTGAGGGGCCAACGCTTGAACCCCTCCTCAACGTTTAAACACTCTGTGTGCCTGTATGCAAGGGGAAAGGGTTTGAGAGCACTGAGAGCAGCCTGTCTGTAACAGCAGCGTTTTCTGCAGCAGAGCCGGGGCTGGGGATCGCTGCCCAGGTGCTGGGCCCGGGCCGGTCGGAGGGGAGCGAGGGAGGAGTTGCTCTTTCTGTGAGGGGCGAGTTCCTGCCTTCCTCCCACGGCGGGGCTGAGGGCACCGATGGAAGGGCCGGGCCGGGCTGAGGGCACCGATGGAGGGGCCGGGCCGGGCCGGGCCGGGCTGAGGACACCGCGGACCATCCCCACTCGGCACAGCCGAGAGCCGGTAGGATGCGCTGCTCTCATCTTACTGAGAGACTTTCCCCTACTACATGAAAGTCATACCCCGAGTGTTAGGGAATATGTGTAAAAGCCAGACTTTCCCCCCGCTGGGAATGGGGCGCGTTGCCCTCACGGTTCAGTGAAGGCTGAGGGGAGCGGCCGTCCCGGTGCTCTCCGGGGGCTGGTGATCACATCCCCAGCACAACTTGGCGCTGTATCACGGAGTTGTCAGGAGGCAAAATGGTTTCCTCTTTTCACAGCTGTTGCTCCTTTGGAAATGCAGAAGTGCCTGTCAGTATCAGGTGTTTTCCCTCTGTCATTATCTAGTTTGTAGCCCTGTTTCAATGGCTCGGGTACCCCTCAGAGATAATTTTGATCTCCTCAGAGATGTGAGAAGCACGCAAGGAGGCTGTTTCATGCCACCATTGGAAGGGTAAGAGATTTTGCTTAAATGTCATTGGCTGCAGACCACAAAAAATATTCAGTGTGAAAACACAGCAGTTGGTAAAACATTGGTGACTTAAATGCACAAATGATACTATTTTTCAGGAGCAGCTCCAATTTAATGCCTGATGGAGCAGTGTCATTCACACCTGTTTACAAAATGCCTCTCTGTCTAGATTTGTACATTTAAAAACCATTGCTGAGATAGCAAATCATTCTTTGAATCTAATTAGGTAAGTCATCTCTATAAATGTTGCTTGCTCAAATATGGCCCTATAAAAGAAATCAAACTGCAAGCATTTTTCCAGTCAGTGGAACGAACAACTAGAATTTGATGGCTGGCACACTCTGCCTCACAGGATGTTCAAAATTGCAGGCTGTCTTTCTTCAGGAGCAAAACCATGTTCAACCAGCAGGAGTTCAAAGGCCAGGATGATTTTTACTGATTTTAGTCTTGGAAGTAAATTAGTCTCCTGTGAAATCTAGAAGATTTCTAGAAATTCAAGTTGTTTGTTGGCATTGTTGTTTTTTGGTGTTTTTGGTTTTTTTTTAATTACATGCTTTCAGATAGGAATAAATTTCTGAGCTCTAATTTTGATCCTGTTGTTTGGTTGCAGTCTTGCTAATAAGCAGGATGGGTCCCTGTCCATGGTGTATTGCAAAAATCAGATCTCCAAGACTTTGTAAGATAGGAACACATTGAAGAATAATGTTTGACAGTGTTGCAACATTTTATTAATAAATCCCCACATGACAAATTAAATATATGCTTAAGAATTAAGAAACAAACAAAATTTTAGTTGTTGGTAATGTAATTTTAGACCATTATCTAAGACCAATTTACATTCAGAAGTAACAAAACAAACAAACTCTTAAAATTTGCTATTCCCAGTCTTTGTTGTCCCAAGAATCTCTGAATAAATTTTTTCAGGTCATATCTTGATTCCGTTTTTTGTGTTTTCTCTTTGGTGTTCCCATTCCAATAGCACAGGCAACAACCACAAGTTTTACACTTCACTGGCACTGTTTCTTTAACTACCCCAAATTGCACAGCAAATAGCAGCAATAGGATTTAATTGGATGTATTTCTTACCAGGCCTACTGTTTAACTCAAACATTGGAATATAGAGCTAAAGAACTGTACCTTTGGGCCAGTATAACTTAAACTTACTAAGAAAGTAGTGATGTTTCTAGCATGGAGAGGTGGTGCCTTGTCCTATATATAAGGGAGACTTTAATGTTCCTTTCAGAATTCCCCTTACTCATAATTCAGAGGAATTTTTTGAAGTCAGAGTCTAAGCAGTCTAATTCAGAGTAAGAGAACATCACTAAAGAACAGTTGTCATGTTTCAACTAAGCATGTTCCTTATTTCTGCAATTCCTGCCTTCATTTGCAAAGCATTTAAATATCTTATAAAAAAGAAGTTTAATAGTGCTGTGCATTGATGAGGAGTCATGAAAGATGTTTTACAAGTGAGAAACAGATGTAGAATGGTTTAATTAAATTTAAATGTAGGTCAGCCAAAACTGAAGCCAACATTTACATCCTGGTAAAAGAAAAGGCTCCTTGCACAATGGAAGCTTTGACTCCTTGCTGTTAAAGCACCTCTTTAATTAATATTAAAAAGTTGCCTATAATTTAATTTCTCAAATGGGTAATGCTTGCTCTCTGAACACCGCTTCCACTGTTTTTAGGGATTGTTCCTCAAGTGTGGCTTTTTCCCACCGCACTGAGGACAGACGAGCTCTCCAGAAGCACCACCTGGAGCAGCGGTGTCGGGGTTTTGGTTCAGGGTGGGGTGTCCGGCGTGTCTTTCTGTTTCCCTCCTGTCCCTTGCAGAGGAAGGGCCGTATTTGGGTGACGCGTTGGGCAGCAGACATTTCTGCGGTCGCGGCCCTTCGGGGCTGAGCCCCAGCGGGCGGAGCCGCGGCTCCAGCGCAGCGCGGCCGCTCGGGTGCGCTGGCGGCGGCCGCTCACGAGAGGGAGCTCGGAGAAAGCGCCAAGGCGGAACAGCACCGGGAGCCGCGATCGATCCCCGCACACGAACTGAGCTCTCTCCAAACATTTACATTCCCTGACTCTAAGCCTTCGTGTCAAAAATTCAGTTTCATCTTGTAGTATTTTTTTCCTCCTCTCTTCTCTAAAATACTTCACCGGTTTTAATAATTGCTCTCTTTATGCGTAGGCAAACGAAACGATTTCTTAAGTTCTAATCATGTTGTAAATTTCCAAAACGGAGAGGTTTTCTGCAAAGAACCTCTCAAAGAATGGGTTAATAATGATAAGAGGTGTAAAGGAATTTTCTTCCTTTTCTTTAAAGAAAGGGGACTTGATCTTGAAATTATGTGCTGCTTCCTGGCTTAAATCAGG
Source organism: Thryothorus ludovicianus (assembly GCA_013397245.1). NCBI lineage: Eukaryota > Metazoa > Chordata > Aves > Passeriformes > Certhiidae > Thryothorus > Thryothorus ludovicianus. The sequence continues at coordinate 149,631 of VZTB01013009.1, read as the reverse complement.
TACATTGCTATTTTCTGTAGAAAATTAAACACAAGCCCATATCTTTTGCTATGTTCATAATATACAAATTGCAAGCATTGCACACTCATCACAGTTTCACTACCTTTGCTAATAACAAAATATGTGTTATCAAAGTAGCTTTTTTAAGGGAGATATTTCAATTTATTCATGTGTATTAACCCTCCTTTCCTCCCAACTGAACTGATCTGTTCACAATGGGCAATGTTTTTAAAATTTTAATACAGAAAGAATTTGTTCAGTTATGTGAGATGACTGTTTAAGTTCATCTTAAGCATTTTTAGGATCAAGAAAAGACTATATTCATTACACTCCTTATGAGTATGGCTGATTTAAGGTCCTGTTTAATGCTAAATACAAAAAAAACCAATAAACCCAAAAGCAACCAACAACATATGGAGCTATTTAAGAAGGTTGATTGGAAAACAGACTATTGCTGTGATTCCTGACTGAATAACTACTAAGGAATGTGGCCAATACTCTGCTCAGTGTCCTTAGTTGGCTGGCTTATACTGACTTACTTTCAGGTAATGTTTTATTTGTGAGGTAAAATTAAAATGTAAAGCTTGTGAAGGTAATTTCTAAGTGTACACAGAACTTGTCTGAGAATATGCTTTTAATATTACTGTTGAATTCTCATTGAATCTATTTTATCACTTCTGTCCAAAAATCAGGATGAATTACCTGATTCAAAATAGGCATCTTATTAAATGTTGCACTTAGCAAATATTTTGCAGTTGCATTCTATGGAAGAGAAAGTTTTATTTAAAGTAGCTATAACACCATTTGATTTTAAAACAAATACTAAAGTATTTTAGATCTATGGAATACTAAAGATGGCTAAGTATTCTGGGAAAGTATTTTTGCTAACATTTTGTAAAAAAAAATAAATTACTATTAATTTAAAGTTTTTCTGAGAATATATATAGTAAATTGCATTTTGTTTGTGAGAAGGTATGGCAATTAACTTATTACAAATATGTGAACAATGATGTGCTTAAATACATCAGAAACATCAGTAAAGCAACAGTTGGCATTGTACAACAAATACATTAATAATAGGGGACTTAAATTCTTTCCCAGTCCAGTTTTTTTTCCTCCAAACTNTCTCTCTTGCAACTTAATTCTTTTCTAAACCAAGCTTAATTCTCTTCTGAACCAAAAAAGAAAAAAAAAAGAAAAAAAAAGTGTTAGGAGCTCTTCATGTGTGTTTTAGGCTTTACTGTGAACTCTTAGTTCTGAATTTTCTTCCTCATTCTAGGGAAGTTTTCCCTGCAAGCAGGAAACAGACTGGACTGTTCTGGACTGTGACTACATTGTAGTGTTATTATTGCAAATGATGAATTACCCCTGGTCTCATGGAACTTTTTATGTTACAAATGCACTCAACATGTCAAGGTTTTAATGGCTTGGTTTTAAATACTCTATATTACAAGATCTTATTTAGTAAATCTGTAGGGTAAATCCAGGCGAGAAGAGGCTGATGTGAGCTGTGATTACACCTGGAATATACTGACAGGATTTGTTTGCCCGGTTTGGGTTTTGGGTGGGGTTTAAAATTTTTTACTAAAGAAAGTCTTACTAAAGAAACTGCTTTTTATTTTCTAGTTGCTTTCAGCTGTCATATGCTACATGTTTGATGTGGATAGATGGGACAATTTTCTTCTTTTTTCTGTTCCTCTTGTGTCGTGGTCTATTTTATTTTACTTTGAGAAAACAGGCTTAGATATCTTGCCAGTTCAAAACCTGCCTGGACATACATGAGCAATATTAGGCTGTGTGTGCCTTGTAGAAGAAAATAAAAATAAAAACCCTAATAAGATGGGATGGGACTTCTTCAGTTATTTATCCCTCCACCATTTCTTACCACAGACATGAGGAATGTGGCCAATACTCTAATCAGAAGTGCAGTTATTTCAGCAATAACCTGCTGTATCTGTAATTGGTGATAATGCTAATACAGTGTTTTAAAACAAGGAATTGGAACTGAGTAGGAGCCACAAGGCTGAAAATAATGAACTCCAGTAAGGTAAGTGATGATCTGACAAAAAAAAATTCAGACTGTGTGTTATGAGTGGAGCTCTGACATAGTAGAACAGAATATAAGAAATAAATGTGCAATCTGCCTTTGTCTCTTTTGTTTTAAGCAATGTGTGGCAGGTATTTTGGATTAGTGGACGTCATAGATAGATCTCCTCTGATTAAATATTAGAAAGAAAAGAAGGGAATATGGTGTGCAATGTATGGAAGGAAACCCCTGGGATGGGGAAGGAACGCTGGGGCCCCGGTGGGATGTGTCCAGCAAGGCCCTGCCCGGGCTGTCCCAGTGAGTAGAATGCTCAGCTGGAGCCTTGAGTCAGCGGTAAAGTCAGGTCTGTATCTGCAGTATAAAGCATTAGGCACTCCAGTGGAAGGTCCAGACCTGTCATTTTCAGCAGTGGGGATTAGCTGCCTAAACACCTTTCAGTGTCTGAGCCTCCTGCTGTGTGACTGCCTCCTGACATCAGGCATTTATCGGGTTCTGAAGCACTGCAGGCCCTTCAGCCAGGACAGAGCCCCAGTGACCTCGTTCAGAGTTTCACCCAAACAGGGCACACACTGGGCTTGCAGACATCCTGGCTTTTTGGTCCCAGTTTTCTTTGTCTCTTAGCTTAATCTTTGTCATCACGTATTCTTAGGTCATCAGAAAATCTCATTGTTTTAGTAAAAATCATAAGAAGATTGGAAGAATTTGCCGCCAATTAAAAATAAATGTGAATTGATTGTGAAAATGCTCTTGATTCAGGATAAATACAGTAGTTTATGTATTTTATAAGTAGAGCTGTTCTCTTCTCCCCCCAACAAGGTGCTAGTTAACATTTGCTACGTTTTTCAGGTGTAGGCATGAGTGCATGTTTTGAAACAGTATTACCAAGGTTCTCTGTTTGATTACTCTGGCAGCAGTTTGGACTCGCTGATAGAAGAAAAAATAAACACTCTGGGACAGAATGAGCTGATTGCAGTTTCCTTTTTTCTCTTCATCTCTTGTATGACATTATCCAGGTAATTTAGTTTATCTCAGTTTCTCAGATTTCCATTTAAATTAGAGATTATTTTTTTCTTTATTAAAGAAAAACAAAACCAAAAAAACCCCTATATTTTCAAATAACTCTTGATACAGCAAACCTGTAACAGCAGTTGATGAGCTGTTTTCATTAAGTGTTTTCAGTTCCCAAGTTCAGTTCTTCAGGACTGATTAACATTAATGATTATGTTTCAGCTCGAATGCTGCCTGGGAAATGTGTTTTGAAGCTTTGACCCAATTTTCATAGCCTGTGTATCTAAGTTATTTCCCCAGGTGGACAAGTACTTTCATAGTTGTCCAAGCTGCAGGTCTTGGTCCTACCTTGCACTAGGGCAAGAGTGAATCTGAAAACCTGGGACAAGGCAGCCAAGATGAGAATGCACAGCTCAATATACAGTGTTTCATAGAATAAATGGAGCAGCTGGTGTGTGGGTGAGCCTGTTAGGCTGAAATATTGGGGGTAGTCTTGTGGTAGGAGAACTGTCCTGTCTGTCATTCCAATGCTCTTTGGCCAATCTTCAGTCTTTTGGGGGTCTTCTATCATTGATGGTTCTGGGTGGGATTTTTTCTGTATCTGTTTCAAAATCACTGCATGCTCTGCTGTTCTCTCCCAAATCAATGGACCATAAAACGTGTCTTGTTTTTCAGATCTGTTTTCCAATCTACCTGACTTTTGTACACATATAGTCCAGGTAAATGGAGTGGTTTGCTTTGAGAGCCAATTAAAAGTGTAGTTTGCTCCCTTCCTGATCCTTCTGAACTACCTTCATCTCTCTTCTTTTTTCCTTTTTCTTTTTTTTAATCTACAATTCTTTTAATTTTCTCCTCTTTAGTCATGGAGTAAAAAATGAGAACAAGCCTAGATCTAAAGCTCAGATCTTTAGAGCCTTGATCTAAAGCTCAGGGAGATCAGTTAAGAAGGCTGATACTGATTTTGGTATTTGGGGATGTTCAAAAAGGCAAGGTTATGGAAGGAATTTTCCTTTCTGTGGTAAATACTACACTGGATCATTGGAAAAGAGCTCAGCTTTGTATTAGCGTATAGATTTGCCATTAAATCATTAAGAGGGTCATTACACTGATTCAAATTCAGTGTCAGATTTTCCAGATGGGCTTTCTCAGTATTTGTGGTGCCAGTGTATTCAGAGGGAATTGCAGGAAGAGTGTCCAGCAAAGTGAGGATAACTGCTGCTGAAACCTCTGCTTGGCTCAACTAGGAATTTATTGTCATTAAAAAGAAAATACTGGTGAGAACATAACCTTTTGTAATGTCTAATGTTTTATTGGCTATAAAAGATAAAATACAGAGTAAAGGGAAGTAAAATAGTATTTTGTTAGGTCAGGAGATAGATTTATGCTGCTACTTACTGATGGAATAATCAGTGGGTCATAAAGATCAGACTGCCTGCCTCCTATCTCTTTTTTGTGTGTGTGTGTGTATTCAACAATCTCTTCTTTGTGATAGTTAGGCCCATGGGAGCTTACCAAAACACCAGGTCCCTTTTGTCCAAGGGTATTAAATTATCTGTTTAGATCAAGCAGAATGTAGTGGATGCTTCTGTTTCAGACATTAAGCAGTTGGGATAGGACTAAATAGACCAGGATGCTTGACATGTGCAAATGGAGCACATGCTCACAAGGGACACTCAGCAGCGTTGTGAACTAATTCAGCACACACAGAGTAGGCATTAAATAAATTGTGCATTACCATTTGGTGGGGAGTAATAAGCAAAGAGATCTCAAAGTCTTCAGCTTAAAAGGAGTAATAGCGTATGTTTCCCACTGTTTCAGGATATGTCTGGCGTGCTCTTACTCAAATAGATTAATAGTGGAAATAGCATCTGAAGGCTTCTCTGAATAATGGCAACACATTGAGATTTTTCATTAGATTGAAAATCCCTACGCTGTGATAAAATTGATAAGATCTCGTGATCAGTGTTACAGGAAGCAAAGACTGAGTGGCACCGTGAAGGAATTCTCTTTGGTAGAGCAGGGTGCTGTGGCAGAGGAGGAAAGCCTCTTTGTCAGAGTAAAATTGTCCAGCAGCGATACAGAGAATGTCATAGTCTGTCAAAATTACAAAGGGCTTTTTTTTCCCCTTTTCCCCCATAGGTAGCAGACTGAGGTCGCTTGCAGATGTGAATTCCTGTAAAAACTTTGGCAATTCCATTAGTGTCCCTTGGAACAGGCTGCTCTGGACACATGATATTTTGCCGGATTAAGATTTCACTCCCAATTGTCCTGTTAAACCAGCTTTCTCAGAGGGTAGAATTAATCCCAAAGACTTATTCTGAATGACTTAATTTGGTACAGCCTGTAAGAGAATGCTGGTCTCAGCAATGCCTGGTGCGGACAGTGCTTGATATCACTGCTATGCATTTTGTTAATTATATGAAGTTTGTAAGAACCATGTACCTGCTTTTCCTCTTGGAACAAGGGGTTTGGTTTTGCTTCTGATCACCTTTCCTCTCTTCCTTTTTTCTACTTAGCCCCTTCTTTCTATCCATCAGTGAGAAAAACAGAACCCCATCTCTTTTTACCCCTATAAAATGACTGGTGTTGTGCAGTTCAAAATGCAAAGAGAGAAAACCTGGAACGTGCATGTTGTTCTTTCCATATGCATAAGGCAGTGCATTCTTACATTTCTAGATATGCAGAAAGAGATTTTTTTATATTCAAATCTCATACTCCTGCTTACCTGCACTGTAACAATCACTTCAAGGAAAAACAGCTGAAATCCTTGCAGTAGAAGAACAATTGTGGTTATGCACCTTTGACTAAATCCTTTGTGCTCTTAAGGAAAATCGGGCACAGGCTCTCAGCTGCTGGTGTGGACAGTGGCACAGAGTGGGGATCACACCTGACCTGGATGCTGAAATGTGACTTCTTTAGCACTTTCCTTTAAATTAAGGAATACCCTGTGTTCATAGCTCACAAGACTGGCAGTATGGTGAAAAGACATGAAGAACGACACTTTACACATTTTTTATTCTGGCTTTTATCCCAAGAGATCCCACAGAGCTTCAGTAACTACCATGGAACCTGCCTTTAATGAAGAGGAGTGACAGGCCTCAATTGTTTCAGCACATTTCCATGAGGGTTTTCTCCTCTCACAGACTGGTTCATTTTTCTGTCTCTGATGGTGAGGGGAGGGGAGGAGAGCTGCGTTTGGGGAGGTTTATATCTTTGCAACTCTGCTGGTATCCCCGTGAGACAGAAGTAAAGGATTTTTTTGTCTGTAGCTTCAGGATAGTAACACACAAGAAGGATGCTTACTGTGGCCGTGCTGTTCTGAAAGGACTTTATCTCTGCAAAACTTCCTTACTTTTGCAGGGGTGATGTGACCTGCTGCTGCTCTTAGAGTGAAGTTCATTTGCTCCTGGTGTAGTGAATTGTCTTTGATAGTTCATGCAGACACACACTGCTGAAATTCGGTTTCCAGCACAGTAGAATAAAGCACTCTGTGCATCATAGTGAAAGGGGGAAATTAAGTTCCCTTTATACACGTGTTTTGCTGGGGCAGGTGACACAAATGGCCATCTCTCCCTGCCACTAAATGTCTCCTATCTGTTTGCTTTGAAATAGAATATAAGGAGTCTTCCTAGGCTATTAGGTCAGTGATGGGTTTCCCTGCAGCATCAACTTCTTGGATTGTGGAGCATCTTGACTGTAATCTACTTAGAAACCGAACCTAGTTAAATGAGAGCTTGGATCACAGGTTTAAAGAAGAGATCTGAGAACTGGACAAACCAAGTGCTGCTCTGTTTAGTTCTCAACACTTTCTGCTGCCGCTAAGGAGCACAAGATCCTTTTTAGGACCCAGTTCTACTAATTAAATATGACACTTTTATTAAATATGTAAACCCACCCAATTGTCAAGTACAATGTACAGCAAAGACAGCTGAGCAGGAGTGCCTGGCTGCAGGCAGGGATTTGCAAAGTCTGCAAAAACACCCGCAAGGGACGGGGATAGTGAGGGTTGCACTACCCTGACTCCTGCAGAAGTGTGCTGTACTTTCCATCTTCCTTCATTGTACCTACATGAATGGATATTCTGGAGGGGCAGATGTTGGCCTCCCACCAATTCTAAATAATGGATGGAACCAGCATTTGTATTCCTTTTTTAGTGGAGCCAGTTTATCCCTGCTTTTACTGGTCCTAGAGCCCAAGGAAATTCATTTTAGAGCCAGATCTGCTTCCATGGCTGTGGTTTGCCTTGCTCAGGAGTAAAGCTGGGGCTGTTTCAGATAGGCCATCTGGCTCTCTTGAATGAGCTTATTAGTAATAGTGGAGGTGGGTCTATTAGCCTGGGACAGGAACTCAGAAACAGATGCTTTGTTTATGTGTAAAATATGGCTTCAAGCCAAAGCGCTAATCATGATTGCCTCTGAAGTGGTTCTAATCATCTGTATGAGACTGCAGCCGCTCTCGTGTTGTTTGTACAAGCTGGTAGTTTAGAGGTGTTGTGTACAAGATATTTGTAGTCATAATTTCTCCAAACAGGTTAAGGCAAACATTATGAGAATCAGCATATTAATGTGCTGTGTTTCAAATTAGAATTATAAACACACTTTCCTCATTGGAGGCTTAATCTGCTAGGAAGAAGCCAGATGTTTACTGATCACACCATTATTTAGAAAGACCTATCAAACTAAAACAAATTATTGTTGTTTAACTGGAGGAAAGCCTAGTTTTATGTATCAACTTAGTAAAAGAGCTCTGCGCTGAGAGTGACCGAAGGAAGTTTTTCCTTCAGGCAGTAGGCCAAACATGAATCCCAGCAGACATGCAGGTTCCCCTTCTGGCCTTAGGACAGCAAAGCAAGGTGTGCCTGTATTTCTATAACATGTGTGTGACGTATGTGATAACAGGAAATTAGTAGTTCTGGCTTGTTTTTACCAGAAAATCATCCTTGAGGGCTTTAGGATTTCAGTTAACATTAAAAAAAAAGGGTAAAATAAAGGTAGAAAATGCTGAGGAAAATGGAAATTTTAGACATATCCTGTTTAATTATTTTTTTCCTGTTTCTTATTTGGATGCTTTCCTGAGAATGGGAAATTATGACTGGGCAGTTTGCACGAATGGGTAAAATCAAGGTTTTAATGACAAATTCTTTCATTTATTTTGAAATGGTATTTTGTGATTTAAAAAATGTGACTGTTTTGGGCAAAGTGGCTTTATCTATTCTTTCTTTCTACTTTCAAATTTCTGTTTCTATACATGCTTTCCTCACAGAATTTGAAATCAAGGCAACTGTCTGAATCTGTCCCATGATCTTCAGTAAGTTTTTGCTTACATTAGTCTCTCAATAGAGTTTATTCCATCTTGTACAGGTTTTACATCAAAGTGGCTTTGCCTTTTTCTTTCGTTAGTCTTTCTCATTTTAGCACTGTATGCTGGTCTTGCCTGCAACACCAGATTCTGTGCTTTTACAATAGCATGAAGTTTACTTTTTCTAAAGCATCTGATCTTCAAAATATGCTTCAAACCTAAGCCAAAATGTTACTGTGCCAAACACAGGTCTTTGCTCTGTTCAAGGGAAAAGGAAGGTGTATAGTACAGGGATTGCTTCATGATCATAGTCCTCTAAAGAGAAGGTGCAATATTCAAGATATGTGCCACACTTGTATGATATACATCACACTGTCTGTGGATACATACATTGATATTTTCACTGTGGTCTGGTGGACCTGTAGGACTATCAAAGGAAAACTGCCTTTATTGAATCCTCTGTGTGTGTCACTTTGAATTGTTGCTCTACAAAGTAGGATATTCTTAATACTGTGAGACGCATCCGAAATTTGTTCATTGTTTTTTGAATTGATGTTTCCTAAAACATATAATAGAAATACCTAAAATACTACAGTTATTTCCATGTAGAACAGATATAAACTGTGCCTTTCATTTTTGAAAAAATAAGGTGGTAATGCAGAAGCTCTGGTCTAGCTACAAACAGGCTGTGAGTTATCGTTACTTGGGTTGCTAGGTGGCATATAGGAGAAAGCAGTAAATATTCAGTGGAACAAAACCTGACTTCATCTAGCTGAATCTGTTGTTAATTAAACCTTGTAATCTTCTCTTTTTCTCTCTTGATTGCAGAAATGTAAAGGTTGGGTAAGTAAAAGCACACCTATCAACCTTTTGATAGTATTAGAGAACTAAGCATTCTCACTTCTCTCACTGAAATCTTCTTATAGGTCTGGACTTGCAGGAGCACACGATAGCTCTGAGCAAAGCCTGTAACACTGCTCCTAATGTAGCCTTTTTGTGGTATCCACTGCAGCCCGTGAAATGTGCAAAAATAACTCATGGCTCACAAAACACCTCAACCCACCCAGAGTGTAGAAGCTTAATTGGTAGAAATCCCTGCTGGACCTATCGCTGTCCTATCTGTAATCTTACTGGGCATGGTTCTCAAAGCACAGACACAAAATGAATCGTTGTTTAATTTGTCTTCTGTGCGTCAGAACTTCCTGAGAGCACAGAAGACCATAAAATAAATAGTCCTTTCTGTGTTAATTAGCCACTTCTTCATTTTTGCAGCTACTTTCTTTGGCAAGTGCATCATCGGTTTCACTTGACTTCAAAACTGAGGACAATGGTACAAGGGCATCAAAGAGGGGATCTTTTGCATGCATCAAGAGGCATCTTTCGTGTTCCTGGCATTGTCTAGACTGAGAGCTGTGGCTTGTATGAGGAGTTTTATTAATAGCTATGTGGGATTCTCTATGTATTGGATGTAGTAATGACTGCAGTGAGTTTTCTGCGTATTCAGTTCATAAGGAGTTCAGTGGCATTTATGTCTTCATAACGAAAGGCAGATGTAAAACACTCCTCTGCTTAGCGATAGCCTCAAACAGAAGATAGTTGAAAAATTAAAAATATAATTGAGCCCTTTTTTAAAACTACTTCAAAACTGTGCAGGTGCTATTTAGTTAGATATTTGGTTAGGTGGTAAATCTTTTGTCAGGAGTGAAGAGAGTATCAGGAAGTAACTGTGAGGCAGATTCAATGGTCCTTCCCAGAGAAAAGCTCCCACTGACTCACATTCAATAGACACCACAGAATTTGACCAAAAAGGAATGAATTTTACCTTCGTAGGCTGAAAATGTCTAATTAAGGGTCCAAGTGAGTTTTCTTTGAAGTCAGTTGGGGCTATTCATTGAGGGAGCAACTGTTCAGCATAAGTGAAGGTGTCTGGCCTAAAAACTTTAACTAATGTTGCACTGTGTTAAAATAATCTGAGAATCAAACACAGAACAAATGTAACATCTGACTTAATGAGTCTATTATACCATGTTTCCCTAGGAAACTTGTAATTATAATTAATTACCTCAAATCTGCTGCTAATCCATTTGAGCTTAGAAAAGACATGAATTTTAAGAAAGTTAATTTTCTGGTGCTGTGTTACTGTCTTTGAACATTTGAATATTTGAAGTAACATTACAACTGAAGGACTTTAATTTTACATATATCTTTAAATTCTCAAGCTCTCCCAATTCTACATTTAGCTGCTGTTGAGCAAATGCTTATAAAAATTATTTGCAATGGGAAGAAATAGGCAGACTTTGTGTTTGCATTGGCTCAAAAATAATACTTTTCATTACATTTTCAAAGTGAATTAAAAATAACTGAAGTTCCTGCATTTCTATAAGCTAAAGGGGCATACGGAAATGAAATTGCTATCACTTCATTGATTCTCAAAGTATTTTGGACTCAATTTTAGAACCTCCAACTGTTTGTCAGTTTTCTATCCAACCTCTTGCTCACAGATCTATGTGAGATACTGTTTTTAAGAACACCTGACAAAAATGGAATATTATAGCAAATAAACTATTATACCAAATGCAGGACAGATGTAAATCTGTGTGAGCATCTATATACTGAGCATATTGATTTACATTAGCTGAAAAAAATGTCCATTACTGTGCAACTTGACTTGCTTCCATTGACAAGGGTGGTATTTACTGTATTTAGTTTAGGAACTGAAATTTAAAAGGTATAAGAGAGTTGACCAACCTGGCAAAAGAAATCTCTGCAGTTTTGAAAACATAGGGTAAAGAACTGACCGCTGAGATCAGCCTTGAAGAGACTTACCATGAGACTTAACCTTGTCTGTTATCTATGGTCTTTTAAATGTAACTTTCTAGTAACACTTTAAACAGGACCTTAAATGATTAAGAAACTACGGTTCTGATTTCATAAAGGCTCTGAATTAGTATTTCTGAATGTCTACCTTATAAGTGACTGCAATGGACTCAGCAGCCCCATTTTCAAAGAGTTAAACTTTATAGTTGATGGTGTTGTATAATTTCATGTAGGTAAACAATTTATTGCCTTAATCATTGCAGGTTGCCTCTGTCCAGGAAGGGTGGAATAGTCATTCTATTCCTTGAAAAGCACTGGCTGGAAAAGCCCCAACAGTGACACCAAAGAAAACAAGGCAGGTGTTGCCATACAGAGTCTTTCAGGAGGACTTACATTTTCCTGCAGCTTCTTCTCTATCTCAGATTTTCTGGAAAAAAAAGCAGTACATTGATAGATTTGGGCTAAAGAATCAACTGTTCTGAAATTTAACCCTTGTAAATGGAAGAAAAAACAGTGAGGTCTCATTATTATACCTATAAACTGGTCTGTTTTAGAGAAAGTTACTTGAGTTACTTGAAACTGATTCAAATTATCCTTAAATATTGGTTTGTGACATTGTACTTCCAAGGGTGTGGCTTGTGGCAGTTACACAATTTTACCATCTGGCACTATGATGTATTCTTTATCCTGAAAAAATGCTAAGTATTCAGGGAGTAAGTGCTTTATATATATGTAGTCTTTGCTTATCGTCTTCCTGCAGAATAGCCTGATGTGTGACTTGCATATTCTTGTTCAAGATTCCCTGCTGAATCATTTTTCTCTGCTATTTAAAATGAGTCTTTTAATACCTGGAAAGTCATAGTGCTTATGAAACAGATGGAGTAGGAATAGAACTTAGACCTTTCCTCACTTTGAAGTAATTTCGTAGGTTTAAAAACCAGTTATGATAATTATATGAATTTTAGTTTTGCTTCTCTTGATGGATTGTAGGATTGCCATCAGATTTTCATTTCTGCCTTGCCCTTCAATTAGTTATAAGAGCTACAGGGCCACATTCTTCACTTCTGGCAACTGCTATCCTGAAGACAGGAAATTGATTAGAAGAATCCAGTCTGGGCACCGAGGGAGGAATCTCACTTCAGTCACACTAATTCTGGGAAGCTTCTGAGAGAACAGGTTCATTTTTGTACTACATTAATAGTTAATATGCCATGTGAGAAAGGTCATTATGAGAAGAAATGTGGTGGTGTATAAATAGGTGAGGAAAAGCTTGAGCTGATCCAAGTTTCTACTTTGTTCTGCTGCAGTTTCTCATCCTTTTGCACCTACCAGCCTTTAACTCTTTCTGGCAACAGGTAAGTGGAAAGGTCAGACAGGGAGTTCTGATGCTCTACTTGCTCCCAGCCAGTGTCTCACATACCAAAACTCTCTTCTTAGGTTGGCATTGACATTTTTACTAATAATTCTCAGCATATAAGAAAGTGTGAAAATCACATGCCAGTCTATGAATGCCTGTGACCTGTATTTCAATGGATCTCTGAGTGTCTGGTGGTGGCTCTCTTCCTTTTCTTCAACTTCAGCACCATGTGGATCAATGATTTTGAGAGGCTTTGGGGGGAGCTTCTTGATTTTGTGTGGGAGATAGTTTCAATACACTTCCTCAGAAATCCTATTATAGAGAAACACTTGGAAAATCTGTCCTACTACTCTATAAAACCTCATAAATCAAAATACACATAAAAAGAACAAAAATATTTGACTTAAGACAACCACACACACAAAAGCTCCAAAACAAAAAATTAGCTGGTTTGGAGATCGACTCACATGACTGTACTGCTCTTACTTTTGTCTGTTTTGCCTCATTCCCTCAATCACATATTGTTTTGCACTTCAATGACCTCTATTTTTGTATTTAATATATTAATACAAATTAAATTCAGATTCTACTTCAGCATACTTACATACCTCACTTTCTTTGGAAAATATGCTGAAATAAATTAATAAGTTATGTAATAAGAATTCTCTAATGCCCAATATGGATATGACTAGGTCCAATGGTTTCTAGGAAGTGATTTTCTCATGCTTCTGATAAATGTTTATTAAAATGTTACATCCACAACCATTCTTTTTAAACAAAGCAAATCACAGGTTAAAGGCTTTTGACTCAGAACATTGATTTTAAATTGCTGAAACAAATTTTGTCTTTGTGTACTACTTTTTGCTAAGAACTGTTCTGTAGCACAGTTTGTAGTCTATTGAGGAACGGAATTCAATGGTCTTTACCCAGGTTTACAGCACCTTGGTCTGCCAGAGTACTCCTATGCCATTATTGTGGTGGCCTTTTTGCACTAGAAATGGATTTGGCGAGGAAGTGCAGGAAAATGAAGTGCACAAGTAGCTCGGTCTTGGACTAAAGCAAGCGTGTGTGTGACAATGGGTAAGTGGCAGCAGCAGACCTTAGCAGGCAATTAACTGGCAGTGGTGGTTCACAGCAGTACTGAATGTGTACAGTCTCCAGAGCATCCTGTAGATTACATGCACATTCCTGATATGTGTGTGGTACACATAAAGTTAACTTTAACTTAAATGTATTTGTATTAATTGTGATTTTCCTGAGAACACTTCTAGAAGTAATTTCTGCAGGCCCTGTATTGCTATCATGAGATCTATTCATTCCAGTGTTAAGTCTGTATGAAGACAAGCACTGTGATTAGGGATGGGTTGTACAGTGACATTTCTGCAATACTGCCAATGGGTAGATATCAACGACAGAGTTGATTCACCACGTCCCCACCACAGGGGTTTTATGTCTGTGTGTTTGGGGTGAGACTGCTGGGAAAGTGACTGACCCGTTCACAGACAGGCTGCTCCATCCTCCTTGATTCCTGAACCCAGAGAAGCTGTGTTGTATTAAGATACAGACAGAAGCAGCGTGGATGCCAATCTGCAGCTCCTGTGCCAAGTTCTGTCAGTGAACGTTCTTTAAAAATGGTATTTGCAAATTATGTATAAAATGTCTTTTTTTCAAGAAATAAATTCTTGAACAAAAGGTTTTTTCCCTCCACAAAGTTTTACGGTGGTTTGGTTGGGGTTTTTTTACAGTAGTTACTTGTATTTTTTAGGAGTTTCCTTATTTTCCTTAGCTCCCTGATGTGTTCTTGTGAAAAAAAAAATCAGACTCCAAATGCCTTCTCTGCCTCGGGTGGCCTTGGATATGCAAATCTGTCTTGAATAGCAGAGGAGTTGATAACTCTGGCCTACAGCTCTCACACAAAGGAGACAGATTTGTCTTCTTTACCCCCTGTTTGTCTCCTCAGGAACTCCGTACTTGGTTGACAATATAAAGCAAAATGAAGAAAAAAATGAAAAGCCTGCTCTAAGCAAAGTAAGAGAAAGGGAAGTAAGGAAAGAAAAAGCACTGCTTGTGCTTCAACCAAATAAATTACTTACTGCAATTTTTTGATAGGTGTCTCTCATTGTTTTTATTCTCATTAGTGGAAATGAGGAGTAAAATATTTCTGTCAGATTTTCATATTTCCCTATTATCATTGTATTTGTCACAATATGCCACTTTGCAGAATAATGCTTCAGAGGGAAAGCATTATTGCTGGAAAAAGGTATGAATTGTGTTGTCTACAATAAACTCAATATATTAAAGAAACTCAATATATTAAAGAAAAGGGAATACCTTTGTGGATGGGATTGGAAAGAAAGGCGGCTATTGTAGACATAGAAGAAGAAAAACAAATCTGTCCTGTTTATCAGATATGTTTTAACAGTGACAGCCTTTTTGTTAGTCATTTAGAGTTAGTTTGCTATTTAAAGCTTTAAATGTTCAATTAGTTAATGCTTCTTGTAGGTTTTTACTCTTCATTTGTTGGTAATTGAGGTACTTGTTTATATTAATTTTCTTAAAGTATGCAGTTAAAAGAAATTAGTATTGAGGTTTTGAAAA
The DNA here is from genome assembly GCA_013397245.1 of Thryothorus ludovicianus. NCBI lineage: Eukaryota > Metazoa > Chordata > Aves > Passeriformes > Certhiidae > Thryothorus > Thryothorus ludovicianus. Next base: position 134,506 of record VZTB01013009.1, on the reverse strand, counting down.
GCAATTGAAGATGAAAGCTTTTACAGGTGGTTTGTCACAGAAGGTGCTGTAATACACATTTCACAGCAATATTCTTAGACAATTTGCTAAGCTGGTTACTGACCAGCTATTGCTCACCTTTTATGTATCACCGGGTAAATGCAGCAGCTGGGAAAAAAACAGTACTACCGATACTTGTAAATTACTTTTTTTTTTTTTAAATCTGGTCAGGTTTACAGTACAAATGAGAACTGCGATACCATAATTAGGAAACTGTGAAATTGGAAAGGACTGGTTCTTGTCTAACAAAAAAAAAATCTCTACAAAAGTTCAGCAGAGGGAATTTTTGATGTCGCAGGAGTGTTAACAGCTGCACTAAATTAGAAGCTGCCTATGGAATCCATAATAAAACAGACAGTGAAGCTTCAAACAGAATTTCCATGACTGAGAATGCCTATGTTCCAGACCCATCTCTGGGTGTTTTTGCTTTATAACCTTCATTCTTTCCAATTTCATTTTTCTGAGTTTGTGTTTTAATAAACAATAATGCAATAAAGAAGTTCTCTGATGTTAATGATGTATATGCATTGCTCAATAGCAAGGGCTTTTTAAAATTAATTAATAAGTTAGTAGGAAAAGTGAGTTAATTGCTGCAGCAGGAGGCCCATGAGTCTGTAGGAGTTTTGGACTTAGCCAGAAAATTGATGAATTGTGAGCAGCGGAAATAAAGTTTCATTATGCTGCCCTACATAGGTGCTTCAGATCTGATTCCAGGGAGTGCCCACTGGACAGAGTGTACCTCATTTTGTTCCAGTAGCTTTTTTCTCTCTAAAAGATAATTCTCTGGGCTTAAAGGAACTGTTCAGAATGCAGCTCCCATTTTGTATGTATTTGTTCAGTGCCTCATGTTTGTGTAGAGCCCTTGTCCCTAAAGCCCACACTCTCCATTTTCACAGCCTCTTCCTTTTGGTGCTTGTTTTGGCATCTTTCACCAGACTCCTGCAGGCTCTTTGTCAGAAGTCTTTGATCCAGCTCAGATATGGCAGAGTGTTATTTTTAGCTCTGTGCAATGTAATCCATGGGACTGCCGTGTTCTTCACTCCATCGAATGTCACCTCCCTTGCTTATCTCTGTGTGTACCTGCACAGCAGATGTGTACTGTCCTTACTGATACAGAAATAAGGATGCAATACACAAATTCCTTTTCCATCCAAAGCTATCATTCTGAGACCCCATGGAAATGAGTTTCCTGGGAACCTGTCTGCACTGAAGGATGGAGTGTGGTAGAAAGAGCCCTCATCTGTATCCCTGAGTCAGAGCTGTGAAGGGTGATGTCTTCTCACCAAGCAAATGGAGCTCTAAGAAGATTTCTTGATAGGCTGGAGATTTCTTCCTGAAAATTTATTGAATCTTTTCAGGAAAAAGATTGCTATTCAAAGGTTTGGTGCTGCAGCTTAAGACATTGGGAGAACAGCATTTCTCAGAAAAATTGAGGCAACTAGACAGGGGCTTTAATTGTCTTCAATGTGTATTTCTCTTGGATTTAATAGGATGTGTATTTTATGTTAGCCGAATGCTAATTTTTTTAGATAAACATTTATTGCTGTTTAACAGCTTTGTAATAGATATGTGAGTATCTAAGAGATGCGTCACATAGCTGTTATTTCTTAATAAATGTTTTTTAGGTAATCAATGAGTACTTAATGTGCAATTACTGTCGTATTAAATCTAAATTGAATGTGTGCTTTAGGAAATTGAGAGCTGGCTTCTTTAGTCACATATGTCTGCATGTTTGGCTGCAGATGCTATAAAGCCAAGTTTACCAACAGTGATTGTCTGGGAAATTAATGTTTTTAAAAATTTACTTCATTTCCCTGCTAAAGTTTGCCATGAGTTTCTGGACATGTACTTGGCTCCTAGTGGGAGTTTGGTTAAATATTCTAGGTAGTCAGATACAAAGTGCAACTTTGCTGGTGGAATGGGAAATTCCAATGTGATGGTTAATGGGCACCCTTGCAAAGATCAGTGCTTTGCTGGAATATTTAAGGAAGGCAGGAACTCCTGGCAGCTGGGGCAGGGTGGGATAAAGTTAAGATTTTTTTTCAGATGGTGGTAGTGGTAGAGTGAGAGAGTTTGCTTGTGTGATTCTTTCTCACCTCCCCACTCCCTGTTTCCCTAAAGTATGGTGTTTGTATGAAGGCAGCCATGTACCAAGAAGAGGGATTGAGCAAGATTCGTTTTGTTTGTGAGGGTATTACTTTAAATTTGTTTTCTAGATCTGTGCCTTTAGTGGGCCACAAACTCTTTTTTAGCATAAAGGCATTCTCCTTTCTGTCTCCAAGTCAGAGCGGAGACCAGGCAGCTGGGATGGGTGTGAATCAAACACTGAAAAAACTTTCAGTAGGAATGGCAATCTGTTCAAACACAAACCACCTGGAAAATCAGCTGCCCCCTATTCACCAAAGACAGCTCCTGCTTTCTCTGGATAGTGCCTTATTAAGGAGACTCCTGGTAAAGAGCAGTGGAAAGGTGTAAAAGGACAAGAGATTTGTAAGTCTGTTTTATAAATGAAAGGTTTATTTCTTATGCTTAAAAACTGGAGCAAGAATGAGGTGTTTCCTTCTACCACAATTCTTCTAAAAAGCTCATTTGCAAACCAAAAGCTGCTCACAGAGATTTTGTCAAGGACTGGTGTGAGCTATGGAAGGAACCTAAGTACTCAAGTCAGGAGGGCTGGGCTGTGAGCTCATACTGCTCTAAAGCAGGGTGCCTCACAGTGTCAAAAGAGGAGGATTTAGCATCCTTATCTCTACTTAGGTTGCAGAGGCTTAAAACAGTGAATAGCTCCAGGCATTAGTTCAGTGGCTGGCTGGTGAGGTACACTACAAAACTGATGAGCAGTACTCTACAATGGCTAGAAAGGTAGGGCTGGCTTTTTCCAAGATATATGACTGTTTTGGTTAGTGACTCCTCTCTGGCTGTATTGTGTTTATCCTCTTGTCCTGAACCATCTCCCTATTAATTCTGGTTTCATAATTAGGTGCTGCCAATTTTTATATGTTCAGATTAAAGCTCTCATGTAGTGTGGTATCACTCTTGACCTTTCAAATGACCTCTTTTAACAATTTGGCAGTGGATGAGTACGCAGTAATGAGTTTACTGTGCCACTTTCTTAGAGCTCAACTTCATTTGATGCACTGTGGCATAGTCAAGAAGGCAAATTATTTTTGAAATCATGCTAATTAGTAAAAAGGCCACGGCCTTATGGCTACTGAGCTGAGTCAGGTACTGTTCCTCTTCTCCCTCAGCACTCTGTGTGCTGCCCTCTTGCTAGAGATGTGAGATGTGTATCATGAATACTGGGCTGAGCACTTTCCTCCTAGAATCACACTGAGGGTGTCAGGGTGGCAGTTGAGGTGAATGTGTTCTGTTGTGTTTCCAGATGAAAAGGTACCCGAATAAAATTCAGCAGAGGAGGACAGTGGCATTGTAACCACCTACATGTCACTGAGTAATGACACAGCTGCTTGTCTAGCTAGACAAATGTCCGTAACTCCTGCAGTAGCTAAATAAGGAGGACCCTTGTAATTCAAGAGAAATTTCTAGAGTGATAGAGTTGGGATTTTTTAAATGGACAGTTTTGATGCTTGACCAGAAATAGGTTAATTTGGATCATGTATAATTGAGACTCTTCACCAGTTTCTAAACTTCATGGATTTCTCAATGTTCAAGTTGTTCTTAGAGCCATCTCTCGGTTCGATCAGGTTAGCATGGTTGTGATAGAAAAAGTATCTCACAGAAAATTAAATGGTTTTTTTTAGCTTCCATTATATGTAGGGGAGACAACAGACAGAAATTGAAAGTCTGAGATTAAATAGCTATTACATTTCAAAGGCACAAAACTTCCCAGTCTATTAGAATGAAAGCCAGTTTTTCATGACCTGTTTGCAAACAATTATTAAAGTGAACCACGTTTTTGAGGAAGGTTCTGTTTGACCTTTTGCAGTGCTGCCTTGCATATCTCAATAGAGAATGTGCTGTCTGTGGGTAAACCACCCAAGTATCAAGACACAAATATCATCCTTCTCCTTGTGGGATTCACAGTAAACCAAAGCAGGACAATGCTGGTGTAAAGGCAAAACTGCTGAGTCCCAGAGACAGTACTGCGACGTTCCTGTCATCTGAGGTGGCATAACCTGCTGTAAGGGCAAGAAGAAACCTAATCTAGGCTGTGGTAGTCTGAAATTTTACCCATTTTTAATTCTCCCAAGAAAAGGTGCACAAGGACGTGTGTGTGTGTTGGCGAAATCAGGTGAAATAGGCCTGGCCCATTTCCTATCATAGCAACGATTCTTTCACAAAAAGGAAACTGTCTGCAGTTGCACTAAGGGAGCAGATCCTTTGTTGCTGCTGTTAAAAAGGACTATTCCAGTTGTTCTAGAGAGAGTATTACAGTCTACAAAAATTGTTATGGATAACGTGAATTTCTTGATGAAAATGTGAGTTTTTTCAGACTGTCTAGAGCCTACACAGCTGCAAAAATTTTAACTCAGCTTAATTTGTCACTGCTGTCCCTTGTATTTGTAAAGCTCAGATGCTTTTCTCAGCAAGGTGTAACTTGGCTTGTGGTAACACATATTCTGCCACTCCCACTGGGGTGGCACATCTGTGCATAAATCAATTGCTATGGATGGTCTGTAAGTACAGCCTGTCTGCTGAGGGGGGTAGCTGCTTTCAAATGCTCTGAAAAATTACATGGATCAGCTGTTTCCCTGTTGCCTTCTGTGGGATATTTTGGGTAATCCTATATGATTAACTAGCTATGCCAGTCCCACGTCACTGTTTTATAAAAGGTTGTGTAGTGGATGTGTGATTATAAAGGTTGTGTGGTGCATATTTGATTAAAAAACAATTAGTACTAGTGGACTTGTACAGTAACAGTTTTAAAATTTTAATTCTGAATGTATCTTTTCTTCTGCTTCATTGTTTCCTTTTTGCTCACTCTTATATAGAGTTTTGAAGGTTATTTGAAAGTGTTATCCTGCTAATATAGTTTGCTCCCATCTTCTATTATTGTTCTAGTCTGTGAAAGTAAGGTGAAAGATTAAATAAAATAGATTTGATTCCTGTTTGTTATTTACAGGCACACTTTTCATTAGCAGTTGCAGATGGATAGGAGGTGTGCAGTTCACTGGACTCACTTAGGAGGGACACATTCTCTCAGATATTGTTCCATGTGGCTCTGCCAGCCAGGGGAGTGTGTCAGCAGTTCTGTGGGCATGTGGGCAGCCTCTGCCTGCTCAGCCCTGAAACCACTGCCGTGGAAGCAAACAGCAGGAGGGGGGTTCTGCACAGATGATGTCATGTCCATCTTTCCAGTTTAGAATGTTCTTCCCAGTAGTCTCTTCAAATTCTCTGTTGGATGATTCTCTACTTTTGTTATTCCCACCCCAAAATGCCCTCGTAGCTTTCTTGTGATCCAGTGGTTTTGTTATTGCTTTCTGCCTTAGGCATCTTAGAGTGGAGCCTTAACAGCTTCACACTTCTCAGGAGGAGGTGGCAGCCTCCGTGGTTTGGTATCTCTTTTGACCAGGCAGGTCTCTCAGAATGTGAGGCAATGCTGTGGTGTCAGTCATCCTCCAGACAGGAGCAGTGAAGGAGCTTTTTCTCTTCCTGCAGTTTGCTGGCTGCTTGAGGTAGCATGGGCTCCTTGCCTTGATTTTCCTTCTTGCCCACTTGCCTGTGCAGGGCTGGAGGCCCCTGCCCTTTCCAGCAGTCAGTCATAATGTAAGCAAGACAGAGCAGAGGGACAGAGATGCTCTTGCTTTCTTTTAGTCCAGTGTGTGAATAAGAAAAATCTCTGACAGTCTAGCCCCAAGCTACTATTGTTTGACAAGTGCTCAGAAATGCATTGAAGCTCTACAGCAGACAAGTCCAGCTCATGATACTATAGTAGGGATGCTGTTTCCTGTTTCTTTGAAAGCATTGCCTATATTTAGGTGTGTTTTACATACAGCAAAGGTCCAAAGTGAAACAGTTACCCAGAGTTGTTTGCTGGGTCAATTTTACCCCTTGTTCTAGGTTCCTCCTGAGTTGAAGTTCCATGACCTAGAAGTTACATTGCTCACAACCTCTTATCATTCCATCTCCAAATTGTGATTTATGTTTTGTGGTGTATGTTATACCTTGATGCAGCAGCCAGGAGATAAAACAGATGATTCTCAGGACATGTTGAAATGTAAATGAATAGAAGTATGGGGGGGTAGAGGGGTATCTAAGTTCTTACCTCTTTAAATTTTTATTATTTCCCATCCAAGCTTACTGTTTTTGTTTAATCTTGCCATTCCTTTTCTTCTTCATTGTGTGCTCTTGTTCTTAGGGATATGCAAACTTTATTAGTCAGCTCAGCTTTCAAGCTCTGTGCGCTTTTGTGTTTGAGAATTGGGAATCAGGTACTTTTACAGTTAGCCTAAGGGGAGAGCTGGGCAGGAGGAGCCTTTATGAATAATCAGGGTTGACATCTCCAACGTTGTTCCTTCATTATAAATATTGTTAAAGGAGCTGTGACCACCATGGGCTCAAACAGAACAGAGCATGGAGGGGAAGAAAAAGACAGCCTTTGATATCTGCTCTTTACTAGTTATCACTCCACTGATGACACTAGCATTGACAGGTCTCTTAGATTTGGCTGCCTTTTTTTTGGAAAGTTTTTCTTCTATTAGCATAATTATTCTGTCTGTTGAAGACTGAGTTCATTGTACAAATTGTAAAGGCTGGGAACTGTAGTTAATGTTGCTGCTTGTAAATTTTCTTAAATGTTGTATGCCTAATAGATGGGGAGAGCATTCTGATTGCATCAACTGGTTTTGGCTGCCTTCCTTAATGGATTTACTGAATACCCCTACCACTAATGAATCACATGCTCTCCATGAACTATATAATCTAGATGATTGGTTTGTTTCCCTCTTCCAAGTACACATTTTTTCACTAATATGAGAGTATGCAATGTATTTCAATAGAACCTTGCTCTAAGCTTTATTCTCTGTCTTTTAAACTTGATTGTGTAGGAAAACAGTTGCTCAAGCCTGACTTTTTGAGGGTTTTTCCTTTTAGGAAACTAAAACATATTTTTGCTATCACAATCAGTCTCTCTACTGTATTAAATATTACTGAGAAGGAAAATTCTGTTTAGTGGGATGATTAGTTCTCCAAAGGGTTAGCTCAGCTTCATGGGACATGTAGCATAAATTTTCTATTCATAAAATACTTTGAAGTTTTAATGGGTATAAAAGTTAAAAATACAATCCAGTTATATATTCAGAATGATCTTGCTCTTGGAATATAATACAAAATGTTTGCTAGTATGAGCACAGTACTTGCTTTACCAGACTCTTTTGCTTTGGCACATGCACTTTCCTAAGTCATGGAGAAATGGAACGCTTGCTGTAGTATTTGAAGAGCCCTGGGCACTTGTGCAGAAGAATTTTTCTGCTCTACTCACAGATCTTCATCTGGTCTGGCTGTCTTCCTGGAAAACTGTCTGGAAATTTACTTCCATGGATGAACTTGGTATCTTCCTCCATGCTCAGCACCGCTGCCATGGCATGAGCAGAGGAGGTAGAGAATGCTGAGGAGAGACTCTCTTTGAACTGAGCTGGGGAGGAGGCAAAGGGAGATAGACATGCTGAGATGACCTTGAGAGCTTTCAACTCCAGAATACCCTTTCAGATAACAATATTTGTACCTTGAGGGGTGGGAGAGGATGGGAAGGGTGTACACCACTTCTGAGGCAAATATTTCATCTCTCAGTCAGTATGACAATTGCAGAGAAAGTTCATGTTTTGCAGTACGTGTTTTAATAGACTGGTTGGAGTCTGTGGTTTTACCTCTAAATAGGCTCATCCAGGAGAATCAAGTCTATCATGAGACAATTGTTTTAAATGCTCTTTACAAAGACCTATTCTCACTCTGAAAAAATGTTTTGAGATCTACATATTGGAAAGAAATGTGTCTTTTGATTGTACTCAAGTGACTGCATTCTGATTGAGCATTTTTTACATATGGGGAAAATTCTAGGTCTGTTCACAGGGATGATGGGGCACTATGCACTGCTTGCTTGGCATAAAGTTTGACAACTTCCTGCAGATTTTCTTTTTCTTCAGCATTTTTATAGCAATTTCTTTCAATTGTCAGCTAAAACTGAACAAAGAATACCAAGTTTAAACTGAATTATAGAAAATATGTAAGATTATGTAATTGTAGCATGTGCAACTGTGACAATGTGTGGGAAAGGAATGGGACATCTGAAGATATTTGATGGAGAATACTTAGAGTAGACTGGCTAGCAATCTGTTATCACTTTTTATAAAAGATAATTGCCTCTTTCTAGTGATGACATGGGGAACAGATAAGGTGGCTCTCAAAGTCTCTCCCATATGTAACTAACATAAAATGGCAAAGAACCTTCTGTGGAAAACAGCAACAGTTCCATGTGTTTTAGTACTCTTGGAAAAGACTGAAGATAGCTCAGTACTTGTTCAGAAATACACATAGATCTTCTGGGGTAAAAGGACAGCTCTGTGAATGTCCAGCACTTCCTGTCAAATAAGATTTTGGATCTTATATAGTGGAATAACCAGCACTAGCTAATGTAGTGTACAATGTTGTGCCACAAAACAAGTCTGACCATGAGAAGGGCAAAATGAATTACAGTTTTTTTGTAAGACTGGCGCATATGAAAAAATACTTTCCCCTTAAGGAACACAGCACATCAGTTTGAGCTTTTGTTTTACATATCTTTGAGGGAATATTGAGTGTAATGAGATCCCAGGAACTCTGTTCAGACTGGACATGCTCTGGCTGCATCCAGGTTACACTGGAGGAACTTTCTCTCTTATCCTTGCCTTGCAATGCAATAGGGAGCCACAATCATATTGCACAATTCTATGCTGGCTCCATATTGATAAAAAAATAGGATGAAAATCATGGACGACAGGATGAAAAAACAAGAGAAAATATAGTAGGGATCAAAAGTGTAAGTCAAGCAAATTTACTAAATAATTCCAGAGAATCAGGATAGCACTGTGAACCTGAGAAATATGTACATAAACAGTTTTCCTCCAGATTGTGTGCATGAACTTTCAGCAGTATTACTGACCTTGTCCCAAGTCTGTGTCACATGTTCAGGTTTTCATTTCCATTTCCTTATCCTTTGCCCTGCCATAAGCAATGTGATATTCAATAATTGTTTGTAGCTCCTTTATTTATTTGTACAGATGTTGGATTCTGTCCTATAGATCCATACAAGAAAGCACTTTATTTTACTAATGTGAAGGCATCTAGTAGATTGTTAATACAGGGTACAAGATATTATGGAATAATGGTACAAAATATTATGCATATTTTCATTATTTTTATTAACTTTTTATGAAAAAACACTTTTGAATTGATCAGAAGTTCTGTTTTTATGGTACTCTATGGGAAGGCTGAGTATGGATTTGTTTTTAATAAAAATTATTCCACTGGGTAAATAAAATTATTTTATCGGATTATGAACAATTTTAATACATACTCTATGTTCCTTTCAAATGAGCAAAAGTCAAAATTGTGGTGATGTGTACAGAGAAGTAATGAGAGTCTTACAGAAAAACAGGTATTTGCTTTTCTTCTGGTAAATCACTGAAGGCAGCAGGACCCAGTTCAGATGTGTTTAAAGCTTGTTTACACAGTGTTCACTGTCTGTAGGCCCCGAGTTTTTGCTTGAAAAATAATCTGAACAACGTGCATAAGAAGCATATTTGGTTTTGGTTTTTGTTTTAATCTTTATTAAGCTGTTTATTTATCTATTGCATGATTCTGAATGTAACTGCTGTCTTTTTTTCTCTTGAGGGGGCTGGAGGAGATACATAATATACAGTGAAGGCCTCACAATGTTTTTTGTATGAGAAAACAATTACAGAGGTAGAGTCTGAAAGAGAATTTAGTAGCTCTTACATCTTATCTTCTATATTCTCAGTTTTGGAGTTATAAACAACCTTCCACCCTCTAAACTACAAATTTTTAATTGTGTGAGAATGAGTATTTGTGGTATTTTTATTATTTCTGTCCTTATTGTCTAAAGATAAATGGGTGAAAATGTCAGATTCACCCAAAAAAAAAAAGAAGGCGAGTTCTGTTTTGTTTTGAGCAAGGTAAAGTTCCTTGAAATTTTAGTTTTTGAAGTGGTGGATTGTCTGGTGCTCTTTACAGGGAAAGTCTCTACTGAGACTTATGGGCTGGATTTTCCCCTAATTCCTTCCTATTCACCAACCTATTTTTGCCTCTTTGTTAGTTTGTACACTTGCACCCATGAACCTTAAGAGGCCAGTACCATGCTAAATGAATAAACGTTTTATCCCATTCCAGAATTTAAAAAATACTTCCGTTGCTTTATGAACCAGGATTTCTGGCTTGCCTTTTCCAGCATCAGGATTATTTATGCTAAAGGTCTATAGAACCAGCAGCACACATAGGTGTTTCACCTTACTGCCTGCTTTTCTTTCCTGGACTGAAGAATTTGCCTTACTGTCATTTATAAAAGAGAGAGCTGTGACTGAGGGACTGGTTATATCAGAACTTGATAAACCTTTGTAAAGCAATGTGCTGTTGCGAGTAATGGCCTCCATTCATTATTAGCCCAGTTGATTTTCATTTACACTTGGCTCTAACAATTAGCTTGAGCAGGTGTGAAGGTGATGGAGGGCCAGGGACGCACAGAGGTCAGCCACTGCTCTGTGTGATAAATTAACCATTATTATCTGCAGTGAAAGTGGCTCTTTACGCTTGTCAGCAGCAAACAAAGGGACAACATATCTCACATAAAGTGGAATCAGGGCCACTACTGCAAATGTGATGTGTCTGTAATTTTTGTCTGGTAAATAAAGGCAAATCCTTTTGAAGTGTTACACCTGTGTGTTTCACTTTAAGGAGGTAAATCTCTCCTGTCTTACAGATGTATATATATAAATTTGTGGATATTGAGTTTCAAAGTGTATTTAGTGGCATTTTATAGTAATACACTCTAATCTGTATTAGAAACCAACCAGGAAACTATTAGTAAAGGATTTAAAACATGTATATTTTCAGCGGATTGTAATAAGGAAATTATCTGAGACTTCTGATTTTTACATTCCTATGTTACTACTTCAAAAGCACCTGCCATTTTTTTTCTGCATCACAGTGGCTTTCCTCCAACATATACCTATGTTTGTCCTTCAAATTAACTGTAGTCTTCTCCAAATCAAAAAAATGTCCCTTTCTAAAAGGTGTGGAATTTGGGAATGGAACACATGTAAACCTCTCCCAAGCCCACTATGGGATACTGATGGATTGCAGAACTTGAGTTCAGCTTGGGCTCGGGTGTATTACTGCTGCTTTACACATATGAATTTCTTGGTGGTCAACTGGATTGCCAATATTTTACATATCATGAGTAAGTTATAAAGAATCTGCAGGCCTTGACCTTATGTGAAAATAAGAGAAAGTATAGAAAGGAGGAGAGCCACTTCCCAATAAAATAGGGAGTGCAGGGAATTTGAACGTTTAAATTGTCTGTTCTATCCAGCTCCCCTAATTCCCCTAATTGATTCTGTTTTTGGAAGGAAAGGACTTACAGGATGGGTGTCTGAAGCTAAGCTTTCATTCTCTTTCTATCAAAATAGTCCGCCCATTTGCAATGTTTAAAATATGTGAGCTCCTTCCACACACAGGCTGTCTCAGCAATTAACAGGAAGAGTAGATATATTTTTAGATACTTTGTTATAAATGCTGTTGCTGTTGTCTCTATGAAGAATTTTCAAAGAAATTCAAGGCTTTTTTTTTTTAACACTAGCTTTGGTTTTCTGTGATGGGAGCAAACATTTCCTTATTTTTTCTGATGGACGAGAGTTGCACCACCACACTCCTGCTGGCACTTGTACTGGTTGCTCACAGGGCAGTACATTGTTAACTCAAGTACCAGCCCATAATCTTGATCCCATGGGTCATATTTTACTCTGAAGTGGCATTTCATTTGCTATTGAGACTCTTTTGTTTCTTTCTAGAATCATGGTGAATTTTCTTTAATAGCCTGTTTCCGTAATCCATTTCCATAATCCATTTACAGAATTTACAGAAGCACCACAGATTTAGAAACCCAAGTACTCTAACTGATTGAGCAGTCAAATGGCTGCTTGACCTAAGCATTTTCTTTTCTAAAAAGTTAAGAAATTAATAAGCAGTGTTACGGAAACTGACATCAACAAAATATACCAAGGTCTGAGAAGGAAGTTGTGTTAATAACCTTCCACTGTGCTTTGGCAGGAACCCCTGAGGCTGCCTGTGCTGTCCGCAGCAGGGAGTCTGCAGAGCTGCTTCTTCTGCTAAGGTAAGGCCTTTCCAATGGCAACAGTTTCTTTTGTGCTCTGATTTTACTGCATATGAGATCAGTGCTTCTTGGTCTTCTCTGGATGCAGTGAGGGGTGTCTGCATCAGCCTAAAAATGCTGCTCTGGCTGCCTTAAAAGCAGCCAGTGGTCCATGGGCTGACACACAGAAGTTGCATTGCAGAATGGAGGGTAATGCCCTCCCCAGAGGAAGCAAAATATTGTCAGTTTAGGGCTGCTGCTTATCAAAGCACAAGTGAAAGGGAGTGGGGAATAGAGACATTTGGTTGTTTATTATAAAAAGCAAAGCTCTTGCAACTAAGTGGCAGCAGTTTAGCGCTGCATAGAGCCTTGTTAGAAGTAAAGTATATGTTTAATCATTTGATTTGTCAAAAGGGAGGGTTGAACTCAGGGGAATAAATATAATACACATGGGTTTAATTACCATGGATGGGTAGGCAAAAACAAAGTATGCAAAACAGTACATTTACTCTTCACATATGTGTGTATATACATATATAATTAGAGTTGGGCAGAAAATGCATTTTTCCTGCCACCCACACTTTCCTTGTTTTTTTATCAAAATAAATATTTTGATAGAAAAACATGCACCAACTCTACCATATATAGTAATTACTTGTCACAGACAAAGATAAAAAAAAGAAAACTTTGAAGTTAAACTCAAAGCAAAGAAAGCTAATTTTACTCATTAGAAATACATAAAACTCTAATTGGGAAGGGCACAGAAAGGAATACAAACATTTGCTGCATGGTAGAGGAATAAGCATACTGTAGATAAACACAACTCTTGAGTTTTGCTTGGTGACTTATAGCATGTCTCGGACACACAGGGATCAGGGACATCACCAAGATACTTCTCAGTAATTTGTCCAACACTGTGTTGCAAATAATTGTTGAGCGGGTTAATGCTTTGAGGTTTTTCCTCTTGGAAAGGCCAGAAAAACAGCTGTCTCATCTCTTATGTCCCATCTCCATAAAAGTTGGGGGAGTTGGGAGGTGATTTTTTTTTTATTGTTTGGGTTTTTTTTAAATTTGAGAAACTTGTGAATATTGATCAAAAATGTAATTTTTGTCTGAGATACAAATGAGGTGGAATGTTGCTGCACAGATTAGGGAAGTTAATAAATATGTGATGTGGTGTGAGGTTAGATATGTTTTCTCTCTTGAGAGACTGTTCAAATAGGGAAAGGTCAATAAAAAACTGTTAAAATACACTTTTTTCTTTGATCTATATTTATAAGGACCATTTTTTTCAGTTGACCCATGCAAATTCAATGAATTTTTAACAGCTAGCTATGGCTATTCATCCTCTTCCCAATATCTTTGCACAGGGACGCATTCGTTTAGGAAGTTTATGATTTGGAGAAGATATATAAGTTAGACTGGGCATGATGCCAAATTTGGTCTGCTGCAGATTCATCACAAGCTGACAATGTAAAGAGGGTGCAGATTGCTAATGCTCAGTGATGTATAAACATTTAAAAGTTCAGCTCAGGTACCATTCCTGGAGCTTGAAGCCATTTCTGTACTCTTGCCTGAAGTCAGAGAAAGTTGTGGCAGGGTTTGCTGGGGGTCTTGTATGTCCTGCTGAAAATCAGGAATAACACTACATGATAAGAAAAAGGATTGGGCCAGGTGCGCTGTGTAGGTTTGTTTTGCTGGTTCTAACTTGTCATGCTGAAGTGAATATTACTGAGTGGGTTTTATTCAGTCTGAAATTTCAGAAGTTACTGAAGTCTGGTTAATGCCACAGGGAAAGGATTTCCTTCTAAACCAATTTGTGACATAAGCCGGCGTAGCTCTCCACAGAAGAGCCTTACCTGCTCTTCAAGTTGTGTGAGTGAAACAGGCAGCTGTGAGTAAATACAGTGTACATTCCTGGGGGAGGCAGGCAATGATGGTGATATCACTTATCACAATATTCACAGTCTGTATTCAAATCCGAGCAACATATTTTTAAGTTCAACAAATGTAGAAACCTTGCCTAGAAAATGGGTTGCACATGGTGGCAGGCAGGAAAGTGTCCCAGAACTTTGGCAGATGGCTCTCAGAGTTGATTGGTTGCGTGTGTTTTGTGCTTCTGTTTTTATTTTAATAGATGTGATTTAAAATTAGATAAGTTTGGATTATTTTTATGAAGTTTATTTGTGTATTATAAATGTTGGAAACTACTGTACATTATTGAGAAGCAAATTGTATTTGTTCAATTAAGAAATAATGCTCCCCTTTCCATCTCTAACCTTGAATAAGCTGATTATGTCATGCTGCTGTGAAGTTAGACTTTTTACTGTTGGCATTTTTAAAGCTGACACAAAAGGTGGTGTGTGTTCTTTCCTCCGCTCTAGAGAAGGAAAGTGCAAAAGCATAAATGCTGCAGGCAAAAACTAACTTTCCCTGGAGCTGGAGCAAGTTCTGCCCTAGAAAGTATAAAGAATAAATTTTCCCTTTTTTTGAAACATGAACTAGAAAAGAAAATGCATAAGAACATGGATAGTTATTTTGAAACCATCTGTTAATGATGCAGCATTTAAAATACTCAGAGGCTTTATTGCACTGAGAAGAATTTTTTTTTCCTGAAATTACCAGATTTGATAATTATCAGATGTGCTGAATTCATAATTAGGTTTTTCCCCCTTCTTTTTCTCCTATTTATGTAAGTTTTGAGGGAATTAATTGTGCCTCCTTTTCAGGAATTTATTAAGGCAAATTTATAGCTTTAAGTACATGAACAGCATCAGCTGGTAATTACCTGAGTCTTTCAAGTCTGCCACATGCTGAAATTCCATAGTGGATTGCGTCATTGCAGTGATGTAAAGGAAATCCCTTGGTTTCCTTTTCTTTGGGTATCTAAATATTCTAGTTCAAGGCCTGGTGCTTTCAAGTTTTTAGCAATCATTCTTAAAGATGCAAACCCCTTTTAAATTGCTTCAGTGGAATATGCACTCTCTGATTACATGTAGCTCATAGTACATTTATATTTATACACTGCAAATTGTTTTGTATGCTCTTGTATGAACTATACATAGTTTTCCTGATGCTTTTAGGCCAAACTAAGGTTTGCTGCATCTCTGAAAGCTTATTTTTAAAGTGAGCTGTTCTTTTCATTTTTCCCACTTAAGCAAAATTCTATTGCTGTAAAGTAATTGTATGAGTGAGAGCCCCTGTTTAAGTGAACAGTTTATGGTTACTGCATTAAAGCGAACATTTCAACTTGGCTAACACAACCACTGAATAAACACATATTGATATTATAGAACAAAATAATATATTAGTGCATTGCTCATTTGTGCTCTGATAGTCACCCTGATACTATTAGTCATGCGGGGAGTGACAAACACAATTACACTCGAGTGCTAATAGAGTGGAAGGGCAAAACTGCCTGACCTCGGCATCCTGGGTCGATTTAAATGTTTGATGTCTCATTGAATTAGTATCACAGTGTGAAAGACAAAGCTCAAACTAATGGAAATGAGCCTGGACATGCAATACTGCTGATTGGGCTGACATAATTAGAATAATATTCTTCACACAGCTAATAACAAGCAGAAGAAATAAATAACCAAGAGATAACTTAATGACTGCATGCTAAAATGCTCCTTTGAATATGCTAAGGTTAGCATTTTCTATTTACTTATGGAGCACTGAGGGAATTTTTTTCTCCATGTAATCATTAGCTGTGGTGATCAGCTCCACACTGGTCACTAAGGCCATATGCAACTATGCAGGTTGACCCAACTTTTCCCCCTCAACATCATTATTTAACCCTCAGGGCATTGTTACAAATATGTGTCTCTCTAGAAAACCTGCCCAATCCCTCACAAAAAGAGAGAAGAAAAAGGAGGGGGAAAAAAAAACTGACACATGATGGATTCATAAATATACAGCTTTGTATCCTCTTATGCCCTTGATCTCTGAGGTACAGGGTCATAAAGCATGGGTAAGTGTACAGGGCTTTTGAAGACTCTGTATTTCTGTGGGCATGAAGTAGGATTTTGATATGTTTGATACAAAACACATGACAGTTTTTTAGAATGCTTTTTACAGTAGTTTATATTAAACTTTATCTTTGTCAATCTCTTATGTACTTCCTCAGCTTGATGTGAGGTGATGTAGAAACAGCCTAAGAAAAGATGTAGGTGAGACAGATGTCTAGAAAACCACTTGACATTGCTCATCAGTTCCATCTAAACCTCTTTCTTCATCATTTGCTCCTGATCACAATATGTGTACCAGAAATCCAGTCTAACAAAGCACATTGGCTTCACTTCAGGTGGACAAGTCTTCACCATGAGTGGAACTAGTAACCTGTTCAACCATAAACATGTACTTGCAGGATGTTGTAGGAGTTTTTGACTCTTAACCAGGACCTACTGAGAGTAAAGCCATAGTAATTTGCTGCCTAGGTATCATGGAGGGTGATTCTGAGACTCAGATAAAAAAGTCATTCAATGGATTAACTAGATAAAATGTTTTTTTCTTTTCCTGCTTACAGAAGTTCATAACATAAATGTAAAGATTTTTCTTATGTGAGTAAATCATTGGACTGAAAAATGAGAAAGCAACAACAGCTTCTTGAAAAGGCTGAGGAATATTTTCAGCTAAAATTCATGTGGTGTCTTTGGTAGGTATCAGCAAATAAAATGCTTTTAACTTTAGGCTTGGTACAGCAACTTTGTCTTGGAATTTACTAAGAGATGTCTTTTGGGTCAAGTCTTCAAAACAGCAGATCACCAGATTTCAATCAATTCAGGAAGCTTTGGAGTGTCTTTGGAAGCTGATGCAGGAAAATTCCATTTCTTAATGCAGGATCTGGCAGTTAACTTCCCTGTACTTCTGGACCTGTGACCTCATCCACGAGGGGATATCACTAGCACAAAATTGCTAGTAAGATCTGATTCATTTAAATTGGGCTCGTTAGTGAGAACTGAAACTTTCAAATCTTGAAACACCTAAGACAATGTACACAAGTTTTTCATGCTCAGTTGACCCATAAATTTATATAATGACAAGCCTTCTATCATGAATGTACTAAAGTGGAAACCACAGTTAGAAATGAGTAAGATGTTGCATGTTGCAAACTTGCAGGTAGCAGAGTCCCAGCAGAGCATTTTAGCTTTGACCAGTGCGAGGCAGTGAAATGCTGTTCATCTGTTATGTTCATAAGCTGACCTACATCTCTTACTTCTTTCCAAATAATACCAATAAAAAAGAAGGCCCAGCATTTTCAGCATATCACATTATTTCACTTCATTAAGGGTTAAGGGTTTTATGTCAGTCTATTACCAATTCAGGCTGAGATAGCAGTGCTGAGCCAGCACATGCCAAAGTATTGAGGGCTGGCACAGAGGTGGATGTCCTCTGCTTCTAGCAGTCACCCTCAGTGCTGGGGGGGCTGACTGGGAAAGGGCTTGGGGTTTGTGTTATAAACCAGTGACTTTAGTAAGTACAGTCATCATGCAGGCAGTAAAAAATATGTAACTGATTCCATTCCACAGATTTTTAATTCTCAGAGTAAGTGACCCAAAATTGTCCCCTCCTAATCCAAACCCCTCAGCCTTCTGATCACTGTTGGTTCACTCACCTTTGTCAGCTCTTCCAGCCCTGTGGAGCTGACAATGTTGACTTTGTGCTTGCCTGCTCTGGGCTGTTTCCACATCCTTATGGAAGAAGTCCTGGCTCCCCTTAGTAAAAAAATCAGCATCACGTAAGGGGAGCAGAAATAACTTTTTTCCTCCATGATGTGGAGAAAACAGAAGCAACAAATATAGTAAACTAATTGCTATTCCCTGTGATTATGCAGACATTACCTGTGAGCAGCACCTCTTTTTCCTCAACCCTCATCTTTTGCCAAGAATATTAAACCAGTGAGATTAACTACAGGATATGAGGTTGAATCTTGAGATAGTTTGAATTTAATGGTGAGGGATTATTTTCTTTCCCTGTTAAACCCATCCAAATTTATGCTGCTGAGCCACCAACCTTCCCCACTCAGCCCTTTTAGACAACCTTCCAGAGTTTCTGTGCAAAATGGCAGTTTTGAAATAGGAAACGAATAAGAGCAGCCACTAAAAACAAAAGATGAATATGCAAGTAGACCAAAGATGTTCTTATTTTTGCAGAGAGCTTTCTTTAAGCAAATCATCTGGGCTTTTGCTCAGCCCAGATACTCATTTTTTGGTAATACAGTGAAGCTGGAGTCAGAGGCCTCCAAGTACTTAGTGCACCAGAGCTGATAACAGCAATAGTTGGACTGATTCTGGTAGTTGGGCCTAACATAAGTTCCATCCATGAATGATTTCAAAGATGGACACATTGATTGCTTTGTCATGATTTCTTGATGTTAACCAGTTAGAGAAATGTATTTTGTCATTCACATGGTTTTACTTTTTTACATTTTTTCTGTGTTCATGGTGTTGCATTCTTCATTTGGTGGCAGCTCAGTTTTCTTGCTCCATGTAAATGGTTCTGGTTGTACACTGATATTCTCAACTAAAAAGGATGTCAGCAGACTGCTGTCCCTTACTTAGCTCTAGTTTCCAATTACAAATCTGTTGATGTTACAGCTCAACATAATTCACATCATTTAGCTTATTAAGACAACTAACTCAATTCTGTTTTCAATAGAATTGGGGGAAGAAAACCTGTTAAACAAGCAGTGGTTTCTGCCTTTTTTAGTTAACATTTTAGTGAGGTCTGAGTTCTGAATTTTTTTGTCATAGTGAACTGGGAAAACCTTTCTTCTTTAATAGAAACTTCCTCAAACAATGACAAGACATCAACTGTTGTGAAAGTATCATGCTGATGAATGAGAAACATAATATCAACACTTCTAGGCTGAACATGTAGTTTCAGTAGAATCAGTCAAATCAGAATAATGAGTCTCAATTCTTAATGTCTTTCTTCAATTTGTGCCTGTTGGCACATCATCCCCTGAACTGTAGGTTTAGGTTTATTTCACATACCTGAAGAAGCTTTTCACAGATTTCTCATTTGTATCTTCCATGTCTGCCTTGTGCTGTGATTGCATGAAAAATATTGTTTGTTTAATTTTATGGTGAATAGGAATCTAATTTCAAGAGTAATGATGGGATTAGTTATATCTTTCTTCTGAAGGACTCTTTGAAAAAGATAAGCTTAGTTAAAAGTAAAACTACTCTTTGACACCCACTAGTGTGTCATTATCTAGTGCCTTGTGTGTGAAGGGTCATTTTTATATGGTACAGAAAGGATAGAAAATGTTACTGTGATAATTTCTATTATCAAATTCTCTATTCTATTTTTCTTTGTTTTAAATTTCTACAACAGTCTTCTCCTGTAGCCATAAAAAAAAAATCTGAATCAAAGGCATTAACATAAATTGAAACCTTTTGATTGAAGTATTTTGGATTCCCAGTCAGCAAATGTGTTTCAGTTTGTACATTATTAAGGAACAGCAACAACAAGAGTCAGGGTGTTTTTCAGTAATTCTTGGTGCTTATAGATGAGTTAATGCCCTGAACTGGAAGGTCTGGTTCCTCCCAAAATTTGTTAGTTAGGTAATGTTATATTCTTTTCTTTTTCCTCTCCAGTGGCCTTAGTTCTTGATGATACCTTGTGTACAGACTGGTACCACATATTTTCACAGCAATAGTCCTTTAATGGAAGGAGATTGCTTCATCTGCAATGCTCTGCATCCATTTTGAACAGCAAATCCAAGTTCTGCCTGCACAGATACCACTGACAGGGGTTCCTGACTAATGTACAAGCTTCCATTTGAAGTGGGGTACTTGGGGGTGTTTTTATGCAAAACATCAACAACCTTTCTAGACCACAGAACTGCAGCCTTTCCACATCATTCAGAAAAGATAGAAACTTGAATAATAATTCAAAATTCAGTCCTTTGTGTATTCAACTCTCCTGGTACAAACCCTCCACTGGCAAGGAATGTACTGAAAGTGGTGGTATTCCAGTACCAGTTGAACAAAAACAGCCTTTGGCTGTCTGGACTAATAAGAATGAAGAAATCTTGCAGATAGAAAAAAACAAGATTGTTTTGTTTTGAGCAAATGTAGAAATATCACACATAGCTGCAGATTTACTTTCATGCCATTTGACAATCTGATAATTTTTGCAAAGATATACTTAAAATGCTGTTTCACACAAAGTTCACTTCTTTCCTTGTTTAAAAATCACTACATCTCTAATTTGCAAGGCTGCGTATTAATTTTGCTGAGTACCATTTATTTCCCTTCCCTTCCACTTTATTTAAAGCCAGTTGTTGACAACTCTCGGGCGTGTCAAAGTCTCACCACTAATAATTGCTTAAGGATCCCTAACTTCTATAAATGTTGGCTCCAGCTAAAAACCCCATGCAATAGCTGTTTGAAGGAAAGGGGAGGGGGGTAGGGAAGGAAAAAAGGGGTGGGGAAAAAAAAGAAAAAAAACCTGAGAACTTCTTCTGATGAATTTTTGATTTTCCTTCCTAACAAAGAAATGTCTGTGATTCAAAGAAATAGCTTAAAGTGATATTATAAAATAGAATATGGAGTGCACTGTTCTGAATGACTCTTTGCTTTTAATGTGAGGCTGAAAAATTGTCAGTGCCTTTTTTGATTAGACGAGATTTTTTTTTTTTTTTTGTTCTTGATCTAAGAATTGAGGAGAAAAACATGCTACTTGCATTTGAATATGGTATGAGGTGGCTGTAATGCGTTGAAGATAAAGCAATACCAGTACTGCCTCAAGGCGGCACCTGTATCTGTGGGTCAATGCCATTCCTCCTTAGATCGCTGCGGAGCCCCTCGCTCGGCTGCTGCTTTATTAGGCCTAATTAGGCAGGCTGTCACTTTTATTGGTGATGGAAAAGGAAGATAAGTAGATTACTTGTGTCATCTATCTCTATCCGGACGTGTCTAAAAAGTCTAAAGTGATTGCTGTGGGCCACAAATATATTTCACAAGAGGGAGGAAAAAAATCAGAAATGTATTAAACCTCTAGAAATGACTTACCTTTGGCACTACTGTGTGTAATTTCAAACCCACAGAGAAAAGAGTTACAGTACATACATAAAGTCCTTTTGTTCAGAGGGAGAAGGTTGTCTGTAATGGTTTTTGTGGTATCAAAATAATAAAAAAAGGCTGTTTTCTACTTAAAATTCTAGCAGCAGCGATATATATTATAAAGTTAATCCAAGCTATAATAAGAGTACAGCATCTGTGGCTGGTGGAAGGGGCTATTTTGATGACAGGCTTGTTGACGTGTTCCTCTGATAGGTTTGCTCTTTGGATCATTGCTCAGGGCGTCTCCAGTTTATGCAGCATGTGTATTTTTTTAATGATTGTTTATAGGAATAATTATTTTCTAAATAAAGTATCAGATATCATCTTAAACAAATTAATTATTAAGAGCTAATATTATCAACAGCAATCAGCCCTTACAATATTTTAATTGTCTGAGACATCTTCTGATCATCATCTCCAGAATGTTCCTCAAGAGAAAGAGCTTATTACGTATGGTATTGTGGTAGGAAAGTGACACTACATTTTATGGACTTTTATGAAAAGGAAATATATTCTTGATTTAAGTGTTGATAGAATCAGATACCAGTCATTACAGAACTTAAAGCTCAAGGTTAAAACAAAGTGGATTTTGTATTTTTTTAGAATTCTTAAAGCCACCCAATCACAACCAGACAGGTGATAAAATGCTTTTAGAAATTTGGAAATTTTTTTTTTATTTAGAGATGGGCTCTTATTTTGACTGTTGGTGCATCCAGTCATGTGGGATACAATATTTGATTGCAGCCACAGCACAGGTAGCAGAGTGTTAACATAGGCTTCTTTAAGGAAAATGTCAAAGATGACTATGTGAAAATTCCTAAAATCTCATGGGCCAGTGTCTTTGACTATTAACTAGAATGAATGAATTGGTTTAAATAAAACTCTTTATAGCCTTAAAATCAAACTCAATCACAATGCAAGGGCAAGATCGGGCCCTACCCAGTATTCCTTACTCAGAACTCCTGTGGGCTTGAACCATATAATTTCAAGAAACGTTCTTGTGTGCAATGAGTGCTGTGGAAGGTCTGTTTAAAGACAGGTTCTGAATGCTGCACCAATGGCATCTTTGTTCAAGATTCTGTGTTCCACAGGCAGTCAGCCATTCTATTTGTTTGGAAGCTTTAAATCTTCTCATTCGTTATTCAATTCAGACTGTTTAGGCTTAATTTTCTTTATCTTAAAGTCTCATCTCCACAGTTGCCTAACTGCCTCTTTGAATATTGAGATAGCTGAAAATGCAGTGTCATGGAAATCCACCATTAGGACATATAATTTCATAGCTGCTGTACAAGCCTTTTTGTGTAAGTGGAGGTTTTTTGAGCCACATTATTACAGAAAACTTTTAAATGTTGGACAGAGAGGTACCTAGTACCAGGAACTTTTAAATTAATTTGTCTTGAAGAACTTGGAGATCATAATTAAGTTGAAGACATTCAGAAATTTGACACTTCAAATTTTTTGTTCTGCCTACCTCTGTAAGCTACAAGTTTAACTCAATACTCATTTCTTGATTATTTATCTTAATTACAATATCTACTCAGAGTGGGAGTATTTCAATCTTACGGTTTCAAGGTCTCTGAATAATAAAGCAAAAACTACTTTCCTCCCTAATATGCAATGGTCAACTGTGGTGTATAAAGGCAGTATATTTAATTCTCCATGTGGTAGAAATTCCCTTTGGAAACTGCAGGCTGCTGGCAGTCGGGCTCAACAGCAGCCTCATGGGAGGCAATCTCTCATCAGGAACTTGGTGCAACTTTTGAGGAACTCCAAATGAGATTTTGAATTGTGAGTTGGTGAATTGTCCGAGAAACAAAACCCTTTTACTCTCTAGCAGTGCTGTGATCTGCCTCCCGTTCATTTACAGGGAGTGAGTAGCTGCTTATCAGCATTTCCCCCATCAATCTCTCATAAACACTGAAGGTGTCACTTCTCATGGGCTGCAGGAGCAGCATTCTCTGTCCTTCCTGCTTGGCTGGGTAGTGCCCAGAGCCCAGGGATGTGGCACACCGTTCCAGATCTTAGGCTTAGGTTCTTATTCTTGTTTCTGATTGTGGATACATCTTCTGCTTTTAGACCTCAGTTTTAAGCATGGGGACATACTATCCATGCCTGTTTGTTTATAATGAGACTCACCCAAGGATTCTAACGGGATAGAGCTGTTAATTCCAGCAGCTGATCACACCTCAGCTTACTAAACCTGGCTGTTGGGCATTCACATCCAGGAGCTGCCACAGGGTCACAGATGGGGAAAATTGGGGCCTGAACTCAAGGCAGGTGCAAGAGTGCTGTCTTGTACTACCCTTTTCCCTTTTTATGTTTGCATTCTTGCAGGGAATATGTGGGAGTTTTTGTATTCTATATGCATTTATCTAGAGAAGATTTGCCCTAGAATTTCTACAACCTTTTAAGTTATGAACTGTAGCCCAGTTAGGGTCTAGGAGCTCGGAAGCACGGAAGTAGCCAACTGAAGCCAATTCATTTTTAAGAGGTATTCAAGATTCTAAGATGTTCTTGATTTCAGAAGGCAGATTGTTTCTCTAATCATGTTTGTTCCTTCTCTTCAGCCATTGAACCAAATAGACACCAAGAAATATAGTCTAAAATGATGAAAGTTCATTGCACAAAATTCTTAGGGAGTTAGTTAACTGAGATCAGTTTTAAAGACTCTCTAAAATTTTAAAGCACCACACTTCTCCTCCTCCTATTTCTGTGTTCCCTGTAAAGCCATAGCCAACCTTCCTTGTCAGCTACATGGGGCTTTGGTGAAATAGTTAATTCTCGTATTTGTTTCTGATTGTGTCTTTTTATATCTTTTGATATTGACATACTTCTTTTATTTCAAACTGATGACACCTGTATTGGCATTGTAGGTTATTTGTGAGGAGAGCTAGGTGATAAAGATGGTATCAACAGATAACTACAGGTACAGAACAGTTCTTTGGATGTGGCCTTTGCACACTTGTATGGATCAGGCAGGAGGAGATAGGAATTTCCTTCATTTTTTTGTGGCACTTTCTTTAATGGCACTTTGACACAACTTTAAGCCACAGGACCATCAGTCCAGCCTAGGGTCCTGTGCACAGATGGACCTCAAATTTGGCAGCTCCATAAAGGGCAGTATCTGGTTCTAGCTCCATTTATGTTTTTCCTTGTTTCTTTCACATCCCATTAGCATTAGTTTTTGCTTTGAGAACATAAAAAGCCAGAACTAAAGTGTACAAATATTATTGTTCTATATTAATGACTTCTGCATCCAATTAGTGAAGATCATTATTGCAATATGTTCTGACTTGCATTGCACACAAGAGATAATAAACAAGATTCCCGAGAAGTAGCTTTTTAAATAGCTTCTCTGCAGCATTCCTTGGCTGTCCCAGTTCTTTTGGTCTGTCACTTTGCCACGCAGCAGAGTGCATTGGCACCAGTAACAAGCAATTGTCACAGGGTAAGGATTCCATCAGAGCCAGAAAAGGGTGCAGGATGTACCACCTTTCCCTGCTTCCCATCTGTTTCTTGTAGGGTAAGACCATTTCAGTCTTGTGGCTGAAGCAATTGACATTTCATTCCAGGTGATAAAACCCTTTTGTTAAGTTTTAGGAGAGATAGTTTTTTAATGGACATTTAGTAGCTGGCTATCAACAGTCTGTGCTCCCTGCCTGGGGACAGCAGGCAAGGTTTATTAAATATTAAGAAGCTGTTCATTACTTTATGAAACTATGACAACAGAACATCTGAATATTTAGAAAACAGTTAATGTTCTTTAGAATAGCTGCTTCAGTTAGGGGTAAGGACTAATGTTTGTCTGGCTAAAGATGCATAAAAATGTAGTATCTTCTTTGAAGTTTGCTCTTTGCTCCTGCTACTTGAGAATGCTGAAATTAACCTGCACCACGTAATTTAGAACACAAGAGGAAGCACAGTTTCCCATTAGAGAAAGCAGGAAATCAGCTATCTCAGATAAACATTGCTTTTGCAGTGTCTTTAAAAATCCCAAAATCCATAGGGGTATATTGTTTAGAGATTTGTCTGCCACCAAATAGTAACTTCTATCTTTGTGTGCAGCATATAGAGGCTATCCTAATTTCATTGCAGATCTCAAAGAAAAGATTAGGTCTTTGCAAAGAGACTACACCTTACTGAGAAACTATCCACAGCTTTTTTTGAAAGAAACTTCCTTCCCTTCAACCAGATTTTGAGGCAAACTCCAAAGCTCTTTGTCTATTGGCAGTTTGAATATCAAGGAGGATCCTCAACACGGATGATGCCAATTACATACTCTATTTGTATCCAGCCTTGCTTGTATGGAATGAATCAGAAAATAAAAAACCCCAGACTGACAACCCTGGTCCTGATCTTGCCAGTCATGCTGAGTGAGCAGAATCTTGTTTCCATGTGAAGAATTTTCTAGCAAAATTCTCTCAGTGGTTGCTATGGGACACAAGACATTTAAGTGCATCTGTTGGGAAGGACAGACAGCAGAAGAGCTGATCATCTTTAGCATGAGACATGATTTTATCTTAAATGTATAGATTTAGAAGATTTAAATGTATTACCACTCAGTGATGTGCAGCTAATGTTTTAAGAGTCCATGGAATGGGGCCAAACTACGAATACTTCAGTCTTGTATGGGCAGTAAAGGTGTTTTCCAGGCTTTAGAATATGGATCTATGGAACATTTTTGTAAATTTTTCCAGTTCAGCATTGAAAATTCTGACAAAGAGAAACAACATTAGCTGGCAATAAACAACCATGATGTCTGAAAATGGTTATGCATTGTTCCCAAGACACAGATTTGGTCAGATAATTGTCCTGAGTGCAAGAACAGAGGGTGAGGATGGACTAAAGTAGCCTTAAGTCATCTTTCTGTCTTATGCCTCAAGCTGGATCCTGGATCTGACTCGGTTGTGCTGTTGTGGCAGCAGAAAGACTGAGCAGGGAATAGGATCTGGAGGGGGACGTGCAGTGTAGCTCACTGCTTCAATTGGTAGAGAAGACTGGAACCCACACATGGAGACTGAAAACATTATAGGAGGCTATAGGATTGTTTAGTCATAGAAGACACTACAGTCTACATTTACCTTCTCTAAATGGCAGCAGCAGGGGTGTTGAAACCGATTTTGGTGCAAATCTGTTTCATAGGAAGTTAGAACTGCAAGCAAATGCTATCAAAGCAAGGTGGCCCTTCTGTGGGGTGGGTTAGATGTGCCTTAGGCATGAGTGAATGCCAGTTCTATCCCAGAGCATTAACACAAACTGCTCATTTCAGTACTTCTGGGTAATTACTTTGCTCTCTTGTTAGTTTTTCTGTTCTTTGGGTTCAC
The DNA here is from genome assembly GCA_013397245.1 of Thryothorus ludovicianus. NCBI lineage: Eukaryota > Metazoa > Chordata > Aves > Passeriformes > Certhiidae > Thryothorus > Thryothorus ludovicianus. Next base: position 107,744 of record VZTB01013009.1, on the reverse strand, counting down.
CTGACCTGAGATGATGATGTTCATATCTCTTGGCTGTAAGGATGTCTCCTTCTACTGGGTTTGCACCTGTGTTTCCTTTGCCCTCTTTCTGTTCTTTTCTGCTCCTCAGATATTTTATTTGCTCTTGTTCCCTACAAATGCTTCTCTTTTCTCCCTGTGCCAGGAACTTTAATTGTTCTTGGCCTTTATGTCTTCTTTAAAAGTTCCTTGCAGCCTTTCATTACCCTCTGCAGTCAGATCTCACATGCTTTCCAAATCCTCAGTCTTTCTGAGCTCCCTGGCTCTTCCTGCTTCTTTCCCTTTTGGCCATGTGTCTTTGCATCCCTGGTCTCTGAAGGATTACAGCACTCAGTTTCTGCCACTGAGCCAGAGAATGGTGAGGAGCAAGTCCAGGGCACAAAATAGCTGAGCCTGGGAAGAGTCAGAGTCGGTGTGGGCTCACTCCTGTCTCACCCCTCCACAGCCAGCGCATGAAGACTGGGCACACATTGATTTGCATGGGTACTGGCTGTGATAACAGATTTGCATGGTTTGTTAATAGAAAGATTTTCATAAGAGCTTCTCTGGAGAGTGAGGTTTCTGGCAACTCTAGGTTCTTTTGGACACTTCCATCAATATGTTGCAAAGCTTGTCCTTTAGGGAAGAGTAGAATATAGTCTATCCAATAGGCCAGAAAAAGCAAGGAAGGCTATTTAATTTCTTTCACTAGCTGCATTTAATGAAGAAACTGGTGTATGAGTTTTGTAGGGGAATGGCATAGAAAAGGAGAAGAAAAACATCTATAGGGAACCAGATTTCTCATGAAATGCTTTAACTGAGGGGAGAAGAACGACCCTAGAATCTTTTCTAAAAGGAAGACCTATGATGGTGCAAACCGAGGCAAATTTCTGCTTTTTCAAGTCTCCTTGAACTCAGATTTTTCTCATCTGTGTATGAAGTAAAGTTTAGAGAATTTTCTGTTTTACTGATCCTGCTTTCTAGTAAGTTATCAAGTCTCCAACTTCTCTCTGAGCCTTTGCAGTGTTCTTCTCTAGTGGGACCCATCCCTTGGGTTCTTCCCCCACAAACAGTTCTTTGGTTTATAAAAGAAGCGCTTTTATTTTGTTTTTGTTGCTGGCGTCCAAGACTGACAAATGGGTTTAGTCCCAGGCTCTTCTTTCAATTATTAATGAAAAATATTGTATTACCTGAGGCTAACCCAACATTTCGTTCCATTTCCAAGCCTTTGGCAACCAGCAATCTCCTCGCTGTCTAAAATGCAGAGAAGAAAATCTTTTCCCTGCTCCTTTTTCTGCCTCTGCTTCTGCCTCGCCTCCCTCCCTTTAGAAATTCACCACATAATTGCAGGATGACTCCAATGAGTGTGCTAAGAAAGCATTGTTATAAATAAAAGTGAACATCATGCAGTCTGATTGTCACTTGTTCAGGATTTAAAGTATCAATTCCTGAACATTACAGAGATTTAGACATGGGTTAATTAAACATTTACATACATGTGTAGAACAATATATTTTATGGTGCAATAATATGCACTTTAATCAGAATCTGTGGGTGTTGTGTGTTTGCTTGTTCCATGTTAATTGGTATCGTGCTGGCTCCTAGCTTAGGTCTTTGGCTGGATGGAACAGAATAGACATGGTGTTTTAAATATTTTAATTAGGACCAGCAGTTCCCGGCTCACTCATTTCTCATTGGATTGTTTTTCATGCATGAATAAATTAGCTAGCATGGAAGTACTTTGCAGAAAGTAGTTGCCCTCTAGCCATAAAATGAGTCCTGTTCATTAATACTTTAATGAAATTAGCTGTGAGCAAAATATCATTCCTTTTAACTGTGTTCTAATTTCTTAATTTTAATTAGGCACATAATTGTAGTATACTGAAATTATCTTAATGTACAGCAAGAAAAGTTCTATCACCATGGGCCTGTGGCTGAAACTTGAGCATACTTGCAGCATATTTCAGCTTGCAATTTTTCTCTTCAACATTTCCTAGCTAATCAAAATCTTTTCCTTGCTTTGTGTTATTGCAACATGAAATCAGGAACTGACTAATGCTTTCAAATACCAGAAAAATTAAAAGAATCGCTGATGCTATGTTTTGTTGTTGGCAATATTCATTTGACAGCCTCAGTTTTAGAGTCCAACATAACCCAGGAGCACTTCTAGGGAATGATGGAATACACAAAACCTGTTTGTTGTTTTGGTTTTTTCCACTGAGATGTCTCATGCTTTGCTAACCTGGAGTTGCTACATCTAATTTATATTTATACAAATTGAGGTAGGAAGCAGTGAGAATATATGAAAGCTGAGAAATTTAGATTTTAGCAGCACTAGCATGTCATTTTTAGTATAAAGTTTAATTAGTATAAATTAATCTAGACTGTTTTATAAATGCTTCTTGTTTCCACTTTGGCAGATACTGTTCTGGTGGCTGCAATTTCCTTACTGCAAAGACAAACATGTTCTGACAAAGGCATTGGTTACTCTTTCAAATAGTAAGTTTGAGTATTTTGAGTGACTGTCCTCATCCTGATAGAGAATTGTAGAAACCATAAACTAGAAATATTCTTTTTTAATAGAAGAGCTAAGGATCTTCAATCCAAATTTATGTCAAGAGGGATTTAAACTTCAGCATTTACTACTTTGCTCAGAACTGCAGAGAACTGGAATAAGAAGCCAGGAAGGAATCTTGAAAGTTTTAAAATACTGAAAAAGGAACACATTTTCAGCCCTAGAGTTTTTACATCCAGATCCTTTGAAAACTAGAATTTGTATTTATCACTGTATTAAGCAAAGAGAATTTCAAGCAGTAGTGATTATATAGATATGAAATGTGACTTTGACCAAAGGAATTTTAAGGTCAAATGCTGGTGCATTAATGTTGAGAGTGGTGGACTGGTGTAAGGATTTCTGTCTCCTGCACAGTGCTGTATTAAGGTGTTCTGCAGGGCTCTGCAGGTGTGTCTGTAAGCACCTTCCAAGAACTCCCCTGAAATCCACGGTGCAGGTGAGCTCTGCATTCCTGCCTTCCCCATGGACATCATGTAAATCAGGGCTATTGGCTCTTTTACAGGTGATTGGGACCTTTGTCTTTGCTGAAATTGAATTTCTAATTGAAATCCTTTTTGGTAGCATATTTCACTGCCTGCTATAATTGGCACCTGCTCTAAATAATATTGATATTTCTTATTTAAATAATAAATTATGGCTAATTGTAATACTTCATTATGCCCACAATTAAGTGAACTGAGGTTAGTTTACAATTAATACTAATACCAGTTGATGTGCAATTTGAATGTAATTTGCTGCTGTTAGCAGATTGCCAGTGGAAAGAAGAAAGCTAAGGGATTTCTTGTTTCCATTGGCAATCTTGTTTTTCTAGACAAACAACCTTAAATAAAATGTGAGTTATATTCAAATAACCAAGAAATTAATTAAACTAAACATTTTGGGTTTATTTCTGATCAATCATTGTCACTCTTCTACTGGTAAACACATATTCAAACCCTCTCTTTGGAGAACCTAATTCCAATTATATCTATTAAAGACTAGCAAAATTAATGCAGTGCATCTTTAATTGTTTCATGTTATGGGAGACAAGATAAGTTCAGAAAACTCAGGTTTCACTCAGGCAATGTCCAATATGATGGATTTGTATCAGAATGCTTAGCCTGTATTTGATCACAGATTGCTGTGAGTGCTAACAGAAGCTCCAAAAAGAAAATAGGAATGGGCTGGAACTTCAGCCAATAACAACAAATGCTGCAGACACTGATTGTTCTGAAGAAAGAAATACTGTGGAATCTCCTTTCTTGTAATAAAATATGTTTGAGTGTATTCAATGGCTTTCCAAGTTACCTGTATCTTGGGGATTATTTGCTGTAGAGGCAAATGATGTAGGCAGAAGGATGTTAGTTGGTTTGCTCTGCTTCACCAGTTGAAATTCCTCAGAAAGCATTTCTAAAGTGTGCTTGAGCAGCAAATTCCAAATGCATCATCACTGTGTTCAGTTTTCTGACTTGACAAATTCATATTAGAAAAATGACCTGTACTTCTTATACACTCATCTGTAATTAAAGAAAGGCTTAAAGAAAAAAATAAATTCAAAATTGCTTCTGTCTTTTGTATGATCAGATAAGAAACTGTTGAATCAGAGCTGAAGTGTATAGAAACTTAGGAATCTCGATCTCAAATCCACATGGAAGCCTAAGCAAAAATCAAACAAAAAAAATAGGGTAAGCTCTAAGGGAATTTGAGTAATGAGCAGCATAAAGGGATGGATCAAAAGCCTGTTGCAACATTCAAGTGCTCATACTTTAATGTCAGGTTGTAACTGGGGTCCCTTTCTTATTTCTGTCATAGCACAGTCACTTACCCTGCATTTTGGAGTAAGGTAGTGGACACTAACATGACATTCAGCTACCAAAAAAGGAATTAGGCAGGAATTAAATAACTTGTATTGCAATTGTTTGAGGGAAGAAACACAGAAATGAGGAGGGGAGTTCAGTCTATAACATTATAATATTCTGCCTGAACTACAAACATTTTTCTGGCACAATGAAAATTTGTGTATCTGAACAGATGTAGAGTGAGATTCTTTTCCTCTGCCCATGCTCTGGGGTGATTAAACCTCTTAGGATATAATAATTGGGGAACAAGCCTAGAGCCACTTGAAAGGAGGACATGAGATGGAACTTTACAGTGGTGATAGGTGTAGTGATCTTATTGCCACATAATTCTTGGTTTTTTTAGTTTGATTGGGTTTTTTAATAGAATGTGATGACTTCTTAAATAGGCATCTGAGTACATCACTTCTCATTTAAAAATTATTTGGGGGAAATATTGATTAGATAACTAGAATGAGGAAAAATGTTGTAGTTGGAAAAATCTAGCTTAAATCAAGACCACTTAAAAATTATAAAGCCATTTCCACCATTTTTAACTTAGTTTCCAGGTCAGTTAGAAGCTACCCAAAATGTATGGAATAGAAAAGGAATATGAAATAGAATGTTTCTTTTTCTAGAGGACCAAATGTTAATTTTGGAGAAACTAGAGTTTCTTTACCACATCAGCAAATAAACCAGAAATTTCAAATGATCTTGACAGAACATGTAGCTGGAGTGATTTGGAAGGAGAGGTAGATTGAACATTTTAACAATGAACATCCTTTACTGAATTTTTTTTCCTTCACTAATGACACTTCCTAGACAAAGAATTAGGAGATTCTGTGACAAAAAAACTCCACCCTAATCTTGTTTCCTTCTATCTTTTTAAACAGCTGTATGTCATAGATTTTACTTATCAACTGTAACATTAGCATTAAAAATCCTTTTAGGTCCCTGCTGTTATCCCAAGTTGCCATTTTTAAGGCACCAATCACTCTCTCCAATCTGCCTTCAGTGATGCATCTGATTTCACTATAATTATGTTATCATTTAGATTAATCAGTATTTTGCCATTTCAGTTGATTAGAAAATTAGAAGTTGAACACAGTATTCATAATAAAAATACAAACTAGAGGGTGAGAAAAGAATGCTGGAGAACAGTGGATGTTTTACAGCCTGTCTCTAGTTTTGAAGTCAAAAAATATCTTCTTACTCTTGCCACAAATTCCATAAGTCCTTGACAACAATAAAGCATCAGTGCCTCAGCAACCAGCAGTATATTGCCCTTCAGAGGGTGGCTGTTCATTTATACATGAAAAATTTGTGGAAAGTTATGGAAAATTTTCTTTTTTATACAGTGTGTATAAATCCTACCTCTACCAATGAAACAGCTGCTTTGAAATTCTGTACCTCCTCTCACCACAGTGTTTTTCTTAGAAATTCAGAAAAACAATAAGCTACTGTTTTCTGTTGTGGCTCACAGTTCTGTCTAATTCTTATTTGTGGTAAGCTCTGTATACTTTGGAGTGTCTGAGTCTGCAAATTATGGAATTGTTTAATAGATTCAGAGAAGAGTGTTATGGACTTAGGCCTGGTGAACCATATGGCAGAGGATCAAAGACTTATTTTAATAACTGCTTTTTGCCATTTCTTCTTTGATACTGGTGTTAATCTTTCCTCTATAAAAGGAAATAGTAAACATTAACATTTCTAATAGTATTAGTTGAACTCATTGGAATGTCTCTGCCATAAGTTGTTCTTACAAATGAGGGGGCAATGTATCTTTGCCACAGATGAGACTTATTCACTGTGTACCATGAGTACAATTGTATCACTTAACACATCTGGGGCAAAACAGATTGAGCTGCCTGCTCTGCTACTCCATGTGCACCTTTAGCGTCTGGTCTGACTTGCTACCTCCAGTTCCAAAAAAGCTCAAGGGAAATTATTTTTCCTGCTTGGGCATCCTCTATCAAATCCTTTTTGCCATCTTTCATGCAGATTTACTATATTTTCTGAAAGAAGCAAGCATCAGACACATCCTCTGTGAGCTCCAAGTTCTCTACAACCTTCTCCTTTATTTCCATCTGACAATCCAATCAATCATGTGCTATTATATATCTGTTCTGGAATCTACTCCTAATGCCAAAGGGCTGACTGTGACACACAGCATCCAATGGTTGGAAAGAGTGTCCAGCTCCTTGAGAGCATTCTAGTAAATTAACCCAGTTCAAGCAGATAGAACAGGTTCCAGTACTGAGAAATTAAACAAAACCAGAGAGGATATATTTCCAGGTCATGTTTTTGCAAAAGTGTAAAAGATGGCACTGAACAGAAGAGAAAGATACTTGACAAATATTCATCCTTTTAAATATATTGAATTTTAGAAGGTATTGCCTTTTCAATATTGGCTCCTTTGTTAGCTTCTCTACAGGTCCATGCTCCGCTGCAGAGTACAAACTAAACAAAAAAATCAACCCAATTCATGGTGAGCTTCCATTGGCCTTAGATGTCCAGCCGTATAAAACATAAAAAAGCAGTGTCTGTTACCACTCCCTGAGGGTCAGGTCTGTTTCTCCCCTGTAATCATGAACATATTTTGTAAAGATATCTGCTTGTTTCGTGAAGCCTGTGAAAACAACCTAGGAAACCACAATGTCATCAACATTTTTCTAGCACATATTTTCAGACTTTGCAGGAGAGATAGTGGCATGAGTCTGCTACCACAATAGCACTGTAATGAAGTACTCATTAAATTTATGCAGATGGTAGTTTCTTTCCAAGGAAGATGTATTGATGTTTACCATTACGAATATGAAATTGTTAATTGTGGATTTTGAAACTTCAGGAGGCATTTTGAGCATGCAATTTATCTTATGACAAAATTTATCCTAATAGAGTTGTGTTGAGCTCTCAGAATGACAAAACCAGCAGGGCAGTCAGGCAGGCTGTCCCTGGGGAAAAAGGACTGTTTTGACATCTGTCTGAATACAGTATTTCTCCTCGTTTTTCTTGGACTAATATTACAGATGCTGTGTTTGGAGCCACTAAAGGGCTCCAAACTAAAGGGCTGCAAGCTGGTGCCTGATTCAGAAGGGGGCTCCAGGTCTGTGAGGAACACAAGCTGTGGGTGTTAAAAATCAGTTGTAAATCAGGAATGTAGAGATTGCCAGTGTCTGGAGTAGCTATCCCTAGGAACCGAGCCTCCTGAGGTTAACGCGCTGCCGCTTTCCCCAGGATGTGATGCGGAGCTCTGGCCCCGAGTCCCAGGCACAAGGACGGGCAGCGTGAGGAGGCACCAGCAGCCGCTCCTGCTGCAGGGAGGGCACTGCTCTCTCCCTGCTGTGACACGGGTGAGGCTGTGGCTAAGGATAATTTGGGGTCTTGGTGGTGGCTGATTTCAGTTCTGAGTGGTCTCTTCCTGAGCTCCGTCTCCCGATCTGCCTTCCCCGCCTGACTTGTTCTTGCCATGCTACAGTACAAACTGTTTTTTTTAAAAAGCGAACAAAAAAACAAACATAAGAAAACAATTTAAAAACTCTAAAACAAAAACAAACTTTAAGTCTTGAGATTTAGAATTAACAGTAACGTTTTTACATTTTATAGACACTTAAAAATTTTAAATACAACTTTTTGCGATTGGGAATGTTATCTACGTTTTTTTTTTCCCCTAACCTTTTTCGATTACGGTCTTGGAGACGAAAAATGTAACTTTAAGTCGCCCTGTGAGAGGGGACAGGGATCACCAGGTGGCGTTGGATCACACGGACTTCCAGCCTGTTCCGTGCCGTGGGAGCCGCCGGGCAGTGGAGGGAAGATGCACGGCAGGGCTTTGCCTCAGCACCGAAAGTTTGCACGCAGCCTTTCCCTTTGACTTGGGCAGATGTTTGAGGCGTGGCTGCTCTGTGTGATTCAGAGCATGCACGGCTAACGAAAAGGTTCGCAGAAAAAATGCTGCTCACGCTTCATAGAGAAAACTGTATAAAAAAATCGTGGAGTCAAAGCACCTCTACTGTTTTGCCAAAAAGCTTTATATGAGAAACTTCTTTTCCTCCTAGAATAATCTTGAAAAATTATTTTAATCAAGAGCTGGTTAACTTACTGAGTATAAGGGAGCATTATATTTGGACTGAAGTGCTTGAGCATTTCTATCTAATTTTTTTTTAAGTCCCTAAGAGGTCCTCTTAGGTTCTACACTTATGGAAGTAGGACAAGACATTTACAGGGAGTTTTCTGCTTTATTTAACTGCTTTTTTACATTATTAAACAATTTAGTGAGATAGGAATTAAGCCAGAATAAATAACACACATGTTTAATAGTGTAGTTAACTATGGGAATAAAGTCCATGACTCAGTTTTTCCAAGAGGTGTATAAAAATTCAACAATGGACATGGTCAAATACAATATATATATATCATATCCATGACTCCTGAGCTCTCCTGTCTTCTCCACACAACTGACTGAGAAAGGTGGAGAAATACACTTTTCTCATTGAAATTATTTAGAGATTTCCATTTCATTGTCACATCATGCTGCCTTTTTCAGCTGCTGGTTGTTAGCACATGAAAACCCATTGTGCTCAGCTGTTCCAAGTAGGTGAAAAAGAAAAGAAAAGGTGCCATTGAGGATCGAAAGTCAGTCAGAGAAGAGGTTCACACTGACTCTGAGAGCACTTTAAATTAACATCTTTTTCACATGGATAGCATTTTGTGGCAGATCATTCTCTTAATAAGAATCAATTACCTGTTCTTTTTTTTTTATTTTTATTTTCCTTTTTTTTTTCTTTTTTGAGAATCCAGTTGTATGGAACAAGTCTCATGGGAAGTGTAAGATTATGTTTTTAAACCATTAATTTCTTCTGATTATCATACTGCTTTCTTCATGCTAATTGCTAAACCCGGTGGGATCTCACTAACATGAGATACAGCCAGGAACAGACAACAAAATCGGAAGATAGCAGAGCTGGTGATTTTAAACCCTCTGCCCAGCTTATGGCACAGTACTGAGAAATGGAGAAGTCCAGTCCATCTCTCTTCCTGCTCAGTATTGTCCCCACAGCACATTGTGAAGGTGTTTTGTCTCCTGTGTTTATGGCTTTCAGATGATGTAGGGAGTTACCACACTTCCCTGAAGAGATTGTTCCATAAACTTGTGCAATTTATTGTGAGATGCTTTGCTGGTGTTCTACTGTAATTTCCTCATTACTGAGATATAATTATCAGTAATGTAATTATATATACTGTAAGGGATTTCTTTTCTCTCTGTGGTATTTACACCGTCTTTTAGAATCATAACCATTTTTCTTTGCAAGCCTTTTAGCTAATACGTGCATTTACGGCTTATTTTTTAAATGGTTCAGCATTCTTTATTCAACCTTTTTTCCTTTTATAAAAAAATTTAATGCATCATGGTAAAATGTGACTTGTTTTGAGTGAAAAACTTTCAGCTGACCAAAACCCCATAATCAAAACTGTTTTTTTTAAAGGAGGGAGGATAATGGAAGTCCTCTGAAAATGCTTGCTTCCCTCCAAACCATCAGGTTTTTGCTGTTGAAGAATCAGTAATCCCCTGATTACTCAAAGGTCAGTAGTAAGTGTACATGTGTACTTATTTCATATATATATACATATATGTATAATGTACACTCATATACAATAAATTGCTTTCTTGGCAGTGTTTACACATAGGTGCTCATAGCCAGGTGTTACAGATACTATTATGCATATATCAGATTTATTATGCAAGTAAAAATACATTTCAGAGCGACAGTCATCCACTTGCTGCTTTGAGGGTAGTCATGCATTGCTTTTCTATGTGCAGCTCTGAATCTCCTTGTAGGATATGGTTGGCATTATTTTCCTAACTTGGATGCTGTGAATCTCTCTTTTGTCCCTGCTCTCCCACCCCTGTCTACAACAGTATAATATGTGCTTGTTTATTGTACTGGCTTTTAAAGCTCTTTTTACTTTACTAATGAGAAACTTGCTCTTTTCTTTGGTGGCGGTCATCATGGGATTACCCAGCAAAAAAAAACAATTGACAAAACAAAAGTTTCCCTATGACTTGGGGTGTTCCAAGTGGAGGATATTAGTGTAAAGAACTGCAGGCTTGATGTAATGAAAGAGAGTATTCCTGCAGGATTTGTTTGTCAGGGAAGGGAACTCAGTGTCTGTTGCCAAGAAACTGTCACACTTGCCTTAATTATGATTAACAACATACACGTGTATCTGAGAAGATTTTTTTCCTCATTGACTTTTGTAGGATGTCCATGTCATTGCTAAATATTATTTCACTGACATCTGCTATTGTAGTTTTTTATGTTAAGAGCTGGTCTCTGGTGTATCATCCATCTGTGCAGAAAAATTCTTTGCAGTGCCTGCATCTATTGCCAGTTTCAAATGTCTTTCTCAGCAGATCTCTGTTCTAGGTAGCACTAAACTGCGTTTATTTGTGTAACTCTTGGAGCTGTATAGTCTAAGAGGGAGAAATTGCTTTGAACCATGAAATAATGCTGGGACTGTTTGTGAGCAAGGTATTTATCAACATATTGAGGACTGGCTCTAAAGCAGCCAGAGTAGTTCATAATCTGTATTGATGAACTGCTCAGACTCGCAATGAATGCACTAAGTTTGAACTGTAGAGTTTCTTGTTCTGCCTTTTCTCTGTCTCATTTGTTATAAGAAGAACGTCAATAACGCATGACACGTTTCCAAAGAAAAACTACACTCTGGTCCATACATTATTTGCTTACAAGGATTCCTTCAAACACTCAAGTTCCAAGATCATCATTATTATTATTACAGCCAAATTATCTGTACTATAGGTTCTTATTTTACAGTTACTTTATATTCAAAAATGATTTTATTTTCTAGGGGAAGCAGTGTGACTGGCACAGGTATGCTCTGCTTTGGTAGCTGGAGTGCTACAAGTGAGCCCTCCTTCAGCCCAACCAGGCTTGTGTAAAGACCAAACCAGAACAGCTGATTTTAGTCACAAGGAAAAATAAGTGTGTCTTAGCTCCAGCTGAACTTACGTAGTACCCCAAGCCTAGAGCCTTTGGAGAATATGTTGTCCTGCAGATGCCCATCTGATCTAACTTCTTCATTCAAAGCTCTTTTTCTTTTTTCTCTGTGATTACTGTGGGTTTATTTCTGTTGGCACATTCCCAAAGTGCTAAAAACTTCAGAGGTACTGACAATTTTTTGTTTCAAGCTGGGAACAAATTCTGAGCAAATGACTTTACTTAGCTCATCATGTGGAGACTGTGACCTGCACCCATTTAAGTTTCCTGCCGTGTGTGCTGTTCTGGGAAGTGTTGTGTCTCTGTGCTGGTATAAAGATGGTGTGTGTACATAGATGTCCGCAAAATATGTTTTTGTAGGTGGTAGAGGCAGCTCCAATTCCTTGTGCAGAGAACAACATCAGCTATTGTAGAGAAAGAGTTTGTTTGTGTATCTGGCTGGACTCAAATATGCCGCCACAATTTCTTCAGTGAGCCACCCTTTTCTATTATCACTCTCCTGAAAATGTGCCTGACAGGTCCTGCAGGATTAGTTTTTGCTGAGCTTTAATTTGCACCACTGTAAGTGCTTAAAATTAATGCAAGTTCTGCAAAATTTTACTGGTTTGAGAAGCACTTGCTGCACTTAGGCTTGGAGAACTGGTATTGTACCTTCGAATGTGGCAGTGAGTAACAGCAGATATAAGTGATTCACTGGGTTCAGTGTGTTTATATGTGTAGACCATTTGAGGTTTGGTTTTTTTTTAAAGTACACACCCAAAGCAGTGTAAATTTATTTTTTCCTAGAGTTTACTTTATCCATATTACTTTTGTAGTTGTTCTGAAGCTTTCAGTTCTGAGCCTGCAGGAGGTCAAGAAGTTATACAGTGTAGGCAACATATCCTATAGCTCTGCAAAAATCTTCTTCACTATGTGAGTGCATACACTATTTTTTTATATAATAATCACTGAAGTAGGTGACTGAGCTCTAAGTAATTCAATTCCTAATAACTTCAACCATGCTCCTTAAGTAGCAGCTCAAGTAACCTGACATGGTGAATTTCAGTAAGAAAGTAACTCGTAGCCACCATTTTTATTCAAGTTGACTTTCTTGAAAGAAAGCTGCTTGTGGCCATATCATTGGCATTAGTCCCCCTGTCCCTGACCCAAAGCCTTTTCGAAGCTAATCTTCAGAGAAACCCATGCTACATTTAACTTTGGTATCTCTCCTGTGGGTCTCAAATTTAACCAGACACGGCCGATCTGAATATTTCCTGCATGTTAAACAGACCATTGTAAGCCTTTTCCTCCAGGCTAGATTGTTATAAATGCTGTTTATGATCCTGCTATGACAACTGTGAAGGACATGGCAAAGAATTTATCACAGGATTATTCATCCACCATCAGAATACCTAATAAGATTCTAAATGACCCAAGATGATAATAAGATCTAGCTTGTAGCAATAAGGTATTAATAAACTGTTTTTTTTCAATAAGGAATTGTCCTGGCATCATTACCCTGACATATTTGTTTTCCTTCTATTTTGCTGGTAACGTAGCTCTGGTGCTTTATACAGCAAATTTATAAAACCCCATGATGTATGAAAAATACACCACATATGAACTGGAACCCATAGGTTAAAGTCACGAGCATTCTGTTTGCCTGTGCCATAAAAGGACTAGATTTTTTAAGTCATAGATCCTAATTTTACCATGCTCTTTCACTTTGTGTTTAAAAATTGTATATAGAAGAATACATGCCCTACATACAAGGCCATAATTCAGATGAAGAGATTTTGTCAAAATCATAAACCAGAAAGTGCAGGTTGGGTGATTAATGACTGGCACTGGAGCCCTGAAGTCATCCTGAGCTGGAATCACACCTGCAATCCTTATTTGTAATGTCCCAGACTTTAAAACCATTAGCTCCATGGAGGAAAAAAAGGCTTATATAATGGCATAAAAAGCTGGCAATTTCTGTTGCTGTGAAAAGGACAGACGACAAACACATGAATGTGCCACTGGTCTAATTAGGCAAATAGTCTGGGATCTTCAGGAAGGCCTGATGTCAGTAAAACCTGCTCCTGTGCACAGCTGACTCTGCTCCCTGATCCCCTCCCAGTGCTGGGCTAGAGAATTTCCAGCTTCAGAGGCCACCACTTGCCCCACAGGAAGGAAAGACTATCTCAACATGAAGTTTCTGAGGAGGTGAGAGATGCCAAGCACAGGAAAGAGCAGACGTGTAAAACTGCTCCTTATTCACTAAACCTATTGAACTGGTGATAAAAAGCTACATTACTCCTTGAAGATGCAGAGCTGTTGTAGCTTGTATAAATACAAGTCTGCACTGGCTGATCTCAGATTCTTACAGGTTGGTTCCCCTCTGGCATTTATAGGAAGGGAAAGCATGAAACAGGTGGATTGTTTTGCTCAGAGCTCTGGCTCTGACAGAATAGTAATTCCTGGTCTCAGCCATTTACTCTGCCCATCAATCTACATCATGACCAAGGTCATTTTCTTAAAAAGGCAAAGATGGGTGTGTATCTCATTATTGCTTAAACTTTTACCAAAAGTTTATTCAAGCTGGAGAAAAGTGAGATTTGGTGCTGAACACCATAAACTCTAAGGCATAAAAAGGATTTGGTTTATTTAAGCTTTTTGCTTTCAGTCATATTCCTGGGTGGAGACTTGAGTGGTTGCATGTACAGTCAAATGACCTGGTGACCTTGCAGGGCTGGTTTATGGTAAAGTAAGCTAGCGTGGGACATAAAATACTTGTGCCCCTTTTCCTTTTTGAATGTCCTTTGGGAACTCTGGGAGATTCTCCCTTACTTCTTCATCTGAAGAAAGAAAATAAAAATATTTTCTACCATTAAGGAAGGTTGTGAAGACAACTACCAAAAATTACAATAATGAAAGTACTCAGATATTAGTGGAATAGAAGCCTTGTGAAAGTCTAACAAAGTCTCATTTCTGAAGCAGTAGCTGGTGCTATGCATATTTGACTTTTCTTTCTGATGCAGCAAAAATAACCATTTGCACACCTATTTCCCAAATATAAAATGAAGCTTGTGTATTTCTATGGGTGCTGTGGGTACACAGAGAATATGTGCTGAAGTGTGCAAGGGTGAAATTAAAGGGTAGATCTGAACAGACAATTCTAATTGAAAAAGGAGTGGGATCAAGGCTTTAATCCCATTTAATTGTCTTATCCTTGCTGCCCTCTGATAATTTTTAAGCTGCTATTCACTGCATGTTTCTGTTTTCTAACAATTCTCTTTATAGGGAATAAGCAGGTCATTAAAATAGTCTGGAAATATATAGCAAAATATGTGTTTTTATGTTTTATCTTCATCATGTCTGATGGAATTCAGTTTGGGTCCATCTGGGGTATGTTAATGGTGCTAAAATAAACACGCCAGAAAGCTGAAGTCACATTCATTGCTGGTAATAATTCCTTTACTTGACCAGACTTCTCAATGCATTTTAAAACACGCATCTTCAGAATTTTCCCATGATTTACATAAACTTTATTAACATTATAATATGTGGAGATCTATGGAATTTTATGGGGTCAAAAATAGGTTCAGCTGCCCCTCCTTGTGCATCAACGTCACTGATAGCCGAAGATTCTGTAGGCCTGTGGAAAACCACGGTTTATATTCTGGAACAGAAATGTGTTCTGGTCCCCAATACCTTGTATTTCAGACTGTTTAGGCTGGTTCTCTGCTACTGTATCTCCAAAGAGTCTTCAAATGTCATTCTTAATTTTCACTTATTCTGCATGTCTTCTTGTCAGTGATGTCAACACAATAGAGAAAGTAGGCTAAAAAAAAGAGAGAATGCGTGTTGATTTTTTTCCTATAAGTTCTCAAAATAAATTAAGGAGAAATATTTATCTCTATAGTATTTCAAATCCACTGTATTGCTTCATCTGCTCTCTCTGTTGTGTCCTATTTAGCTCTAGTAAGTCACAAGCATATTGAGGGCAAATAGTGGGCACAAATCTGACAGAAAGCTAATGAGCTCTCCTGTGATTATCAGTAAGGACTATGACTCATTAAATCTCATTTCCTGAGAAAGTCCACATGCGTATGGGAAATTATCTGGAATAAAGGTCTAAAAACCTAATTCAATCAGATTTATAGGTGTTCTTGTTGCAACAAACCACTGTATTGCTTCAGAGGAACCTTCTAATGAGAAGGTTCAGAGAGAGGGGCCTGTTTCCCTTTTATTCAAGATTCAGGCAAAATAGCTGCCCTTGTCCCAAAGTAACAGGTTGATATATGCTGTGAGTGTTTTCACTTTTTGTTTTAGATGTGTGATACGACTGTTATAATAAATAGATGTTGTGTGCTATGTGGCTTCTGTTCAAAACTATGCTTTAAAACGAACCTGCCTTGTCCAGATTTTGGAAGGTTGCAATTGCCTTGTGTAATGTTTTATTCTTGGTGTGCATATCTTTATGTGGTATGCTATTTGCCCATTATTTAGAGAGGAAAAGTCTCTTCCCTGTTACAGTGAAGAAGAAAAACTTCTATTGGTTTTAACGAGCTTTGGCTCACCCTCTAATAGTGCAGCATTTAAAGAAGTTTTTGTTTCGACAGTTTTTATTTTTGTGTAGAGATGTGTGGTCACAATCTCCTGTTACATTGCATGCTAACATTACATGAATGTGACAAAGAAAGAGTTGATGTGGTCTCATGGAGTGAATAGTACGGACCCATCACTGCCTGGTGGGTGAGGAACACAGGCAGCTCTTGGCATTTGTAATTCAGTGTGACCTGAAGGCCTCAGCAACTGAACTGACTTGCCTCCATAACTAGATTCTTGCTGTTGGGAAGGCTGATCACAGCAAGCTCTGGGTTTGAACTGCTTAGATGGTCAGCTTTCTGGAATATGTGGGGAGACCATACAGCTGATCCTGCTGGCACTAAATTATGTTGGAGCAGGGAGATTAAAATAATGTATCTATTTACCAAACAGAAATGTACAGTTTAGTTTGATCTCGCTTGGGTCAGAAATGAGCCCACGTTGGACATCTGAGGAATAAGAACACTAATGGATTTCTGAACAGCTCTTAGTTTTTTTCAGGGTTTTCATCTGAGCTTTTAGGTATATAAAATGTTATTTGCTTAATTCAAATCTACCTCTTCTGGCTTGTGAATGAGGAATATTGATGTTTTATCCAGACACAGTTTGAAGAATATGACATAAAAATGAATGTAGGAGATGTGCTTTTCATGTGGACACCTTAACAACTCTATGTTAGGAATTCCATTTTTGTATGTGCTTTCAGAGAGTTGAGTTTTTGTTGAAGGGTTGTTTCCCTCCTCTTTAGCTGTTCCCAGTTCCATCCTGCACATTACATGTTATCTGTGGGATGTGTCATTCAGGAATTAAATAAAAACCCTAGGAAAATATGCTGCTGTTTTTAACTTGAAAAAGCATTTATTAATGCGAAGATATAAGATAGGAGTTAGAGAGAAGCAGTTGTTTATGTGCTATGAATCACTCTTTTCTGTTTGGGAAATGAAAGTTATTTAGAGGTTCTGTGTGTTTGTCAATGGAATTTGCTCCAGGACTGTTTTATAATGACAAAAGAAATTCTGTGCTATATGCAATGCAAAGATGAGAAAAATTATGAATTCTTACTCTACTGGGGAGCACAGCCAAAGAAACAAAAGAGTTAGAGAAGTGTAAATGTTCCTCTGGTAATATAATCTGAAATGATGATTTAAAAATGCTATTTTTAACCCTGTAATGGGAAAGACTTTGGAACACCATCAGCAAGTTTTCCTATCAGGCATGTGTGAAAGTCTGCAGCTTTGTATGACATTTTAAGTTACAAATCTGTAAAGGATGGGAAAATCAGAAGATTAGCTTGAGGGTTTTGATGATTTGGTGGTGGGGTTGGTTTGTTGTTTGGTTGTTTGGGGTTTTTTTTTAGATTGGAAATTGAAGCTTAATATCTGAAAGACTAAAATGACAAGGCACTACAAAGAAATGTTTGGAAGGGCTTCAGAGTGCAGCCTGAAGGAGGCTCTTTAATACTCTGGTGTCCTCTTAACTACCTTGATTACATTCTGCACCTAAACTGGCATCCAGGTTTGGGAGCACAGCTTTGCATAAGGATGGACAGGGTGTTTGTATAGGACATTTTATACAGATCACACTGAGACTATGGAAAGGAGTAATGTTAAGTAAACAAGCGTTCCATGTATTTTCTTGAAAGCATATCCATATTTTAGCCTCATCTCTTTTGGGCTCTGTAGGGGATCTTGATTGTTCTCTTTATTGGTATCTGACAACAGTAGTCAAAGATCTTGCTGGTACTTGAGGGATAATGTATAATATCATATTAGTGAACAAAAGGTTCTGGTCCTAATCCTCTGAAGGCCTCTGTTTCAGAAAAATGCTGTTGAGAGCTATATTGAAGTCTGGCGAGGTGACTGGTGATGCGAATAACTCCGTTTAATGCCAGCATCACATTGGAACCAGAGCCCTCCAGGCTGGTTCTGTGCTGCTTTAGAAGCCAGTGAAATCCCTTCAGCATCAAGTAGTGTGTTTAGATGGGTTTTGTTTTACAGCCACTCTATTTCCATGTAAAGTGTAGAATTTTCAGAAAAGTCTGGAAAACAATGGAATACAAGAGGACAGTCCAAAGGTGGCAGAAATACAGACCAATGGCAGCCATATGCATACTGTCAGAGGCTGAAGAACATGTGATGAAGGGGAAGGGGCTTTGATATATTAATAACATTGAAGCATAAGAAATTTATACACTGTCTACAATTTACATAGACTTAGATAATCCTAAAATCCATCAGGTTATCCTGTCAGAAGCGTACACGGTGTATTTGTTCCACCTAACCCTCACTGGTAGTCCAGACCCTCCAGAAGGGATAAATCAGGAGCAGTAACCATATAAGGTTACTCCATAACCATCTCAAAACTATTCTTAAGCTAAATAAGGACATCTTGCCCATCAGTCAATCTTTCTGTCTTTTTTTTCCACCTCTCCTTGTGCAAGAAGACTGGCTTTTTTGGCAAAGTGATAGTACAATTGTAACCAAGTCCAATTTTTAAAATCAAAAGCTAGAACTCTGCTTTGGGGCTCCATTTTCTTTCTAAGAGTCTAATGAGAAGGGACAGGCAATTATTATTATTTATTTCACTAATTAGCTGGATAATCATTCATTGTAAAACTCTTCAGTGTTAGAAATATGTTCCTTGTACACTTTGTTTAACAGTTTCCTTTTTATCAGACTGAACCACTGTACGACATCTATTATTAGTGGGGCAATGGGGGCCACTTGAAAAAAAAGGAAAAAAAAATAGAGGAATAATTTTTGATCTACAAAGATAATGCAACAAGAAGCAACAGTCCATAAAAACATCTCCTTTCAGTCTCTGAAGACATAATGCTTTATGATAACCATAAAACATTTTAGTGCAAAATAAATTGCTGTCCTATTCAAATTTTTAAATGTACTACAGTGGATGTCACTGAAGACATACAGCTATTTTTTCCAATACTGAGATATATTTTATCATAATTTGTAGTGTAGGTGACAACCTTGCACACATGATTGCCTTTTCTTGCTTAGTTAGCTTGCCAAGGTCAGAGTCCTTTGGCCTTTTATGGATGTAGAACTATTAGGAAATAAACAGGATAACCAAGCAGCGTAAACTTGTTTCCTTGACTGGTTAGTCATATACCCCTAGAGATTTTGTAGTGTCCTGACTATGTACTTACAGGAAATTATTTCTTTTTAAATGCTCTAACAAACTCTTCTAACTTGTAAAACACATAGGCAAGTTTTCCCATTTTCTATCTTTCTTTCTTTCTCATTTTTCCTTAGTTATGTTTTCTCTCTTCTCTTCCAGCTAATGAATGTCATATTGGTTTTGGAGCTGCTGTGAGGAGAACAAGGAGTGGCAATTAATGGAAAATACTGCAACTACAATTCAACCCAGAAGCCTTGAGCCAGGTAAGCACCTCAATTACCTCTTAGCTGAATTCTTCTGGTGTCATTTCACATTGTGCCACTGGTGAGGTTCTTGGCACACACATCCTCAAGGAGCTTCTAGAATTTCATGTTCACTTTTTGCATCAAAGCAGGGAAGAAGAGAGCTTATTCTAAAGTATTTTTGTATTGCTTCGATGATGATTATGCCTATGTAGGGGTATGAAAAAAGTGTAGGAAAACATAATAATGGTGACCTTTTAATTGTAAAATCATTTAGGAGATACATCCCCACCCCATAAAATTATTTGCCCTAGCTGATTTGTTTAGATCTGATATAAAGTGTCAGAGTTTATTGAATGGAAGGGGAAAAAGATTTGGTAAAGTCTCTATGGAATATAAAAATGTGTAAGACCTGGTAGGTGACATTTCTGTAAGTTCTATACTAGAGTGAAGGAAAAAATGTAAAATGCATTTTATATGTTTCCCTTTAAAATACACTGAAGTTTTTGAAATAGAAAATGGTTTACAACAAAACTTTACCTTCTCTCTTGAGTTGTTGGGATGAAATTGTGCCTCAAAGGGAACCAGTAGCATGTAATGTAAGTAAAACTTCAGCCATGTATGTGGATTTATTTATATGTTCATTTATGTGGTGATGATGTTTTGTTTGTTTTTTTTTTCCATTGTGGTGTGGAAGACCCTTTCTTCCATGATCAGTGAACACAAGCTGCTAGCATTCTATGTCTTACCAATATCCTGAAAAGATGGATGTAAAATTGTCTGGTAGTTTGCTTCAAATGACTGTTCCCCCAGATGAGGGATCCAACTTGAAAAGTTCAGAAATTCATAGAGATTTGATGATTTGGAAGCATGATATTTGAGTTTGTAGATCTGTACAATTGTGTGAGCCAGCTCCTGTGAGACTCTTGGCAGGACAAGAAATTCCATTCTTTCTTTCACTGTTGCTTCCAAACAGTCATATTCATTTAAAAATGGCTAATCAAAAGTTTTTAATTATTTTCTGTGTTACCAGTGTGGTGAAGGTGGCATTTAAATACAGAATGTTAGCCAGTAACTGGGTAAGAGAGGATTATGAGCAACCTTTTGGAGTCAACCATGTGTTACAGCATCTATAAGGTATATATTCCTTATTAGACCATTTAGAAATCTGCAATTAATATAACATGACTTTCTTGATGTCTACATAATATGATTGACAACCCATACCACACAAGAAAATAGTTACCCAGGGAGATGGGGATAATGAGACTTTTTATTCTTTACAAATGTTTTCCCATTTGTTGTTCATTGCTTGTTGGCAGTTTACTTTAGATTTTGCAAATATAAAAGCAGCCGCAGTAGTAATGTTTAGCTTTTGGATTCAACAGACATATATTTTAATCTAAATGACAATATTTAGCCACAAAATTGCTTCATTTTAACTCTACTGCATTTCTTAATCTGTGGGAACTATAATTTAAAAATAATGAATGTAACAGGGTGAATATATGGCTTCCATTAATTCCAAGTACTGCTTATTTCCAGCACTTTTTAATTATTTGAATATACTTCTCAATATACTTAACTGAAGTGGAAAAATCATTCAAACCTCAGACCATTTACGATTGCTAGTGTATGTGTATCTGTAACTTTCCTTCCAAATTACTGAACTTTAGAGTAACGCTTCATTTTGAGTGTCTATTTTTCCTGTGTATTAGAAAGTGCTACAATAGTTGAAAAATAATTTGTGCAAGATGCAAGTTTCATAAACAATGAACATCAGAGGATGTGAATTAATACATTGCAGGGAAATTGTGTTAAAAGCTGACTTAAACCCAAGGACAGTAAGATAACAAAGTTTGTGCTGCATCTTGCACTCTTATCCTAAAACAACACTTTCTTGGAGAAACAGAGATCCACAGGCTGTGAGGGTTCCTTGATTGCCCAGAACCATCAATTTTGATGTCTTCTTTGCACATCCTATATGCAGGCACAGGGAGAGATGTAAGGCCAGGTCTCACATTAGGAACATTTTTGTTACCTGCATTGTGGATCTGGCAGGAAATTCAGTCTTCTTCTAATAGAATAATGTTCTCTTCTGATGGCTGAGACTACACATTGAGTTCCTTCCTTGTTGTTAACATAATCATTTACAAAATTTCATACTAGCATGAAAGCATAAGAAAGTATAAGCCTGTTCATGTCAGAGGCTTGTGGGTGCTGGACACTGAAAAAGTGGGTAGCAAAAACTGTGTTATCTTTCCCATATTTTCCTGACCGTCCCAAAACCTCCTAACAAGGAGCTGTATGTGACTCAAAGCTGCACTGTGTGCTGGTGGCAGGACTCTGATGTGATGTGCATTTTAGAGCAGTGTCTGCACTTTACCTGCCTTATGGCTTAAAACTGAGCATAGGGACTGTGACAGCAAGAAAAACAGATTCATATATTAATGTTTCTCTTTTATTTTATTTTTATGTGTTCTTGTACTCTTGTTTGTGTTCAAACAGACCTGGGCCTTCATGAAGAACTAGTTTAGACATTACAATGTGTTGCTTAATAAACATTTGAGCAAATAAACCCTATTTCCCTTGCTGCTAAAACCAAAAAAAAAAAAAGAAACAAAAGCATCTACTTAATTGCTATTGATTCTGATCAACAGCATGAGTACAAGCTGTCTATTCTTAGGTTATGATTCCTCAGTAGAAATCAAAATGCCAATTAGAGTAAACTCTTATGGCATCTATTGGTTTTTCATGAGACCAAAATGAATGAGCTCTGTAAGAGTCTCAGGGCAGCCTGACACTGACTGTAGCAGGTACTTTGTATCTGTTTAGCCATCCATTTAGACAGCTTGCTCACATTTTTGCTGCCACAGCTGCAGGGGGTGACAGAAAACAAGCCTTGGGCCAAAGTCTTCTTGTTTAGGGAGATGTGTGGTGGAGTATTTTTGCTTCTCTGCCATCTGAGCATATTTTGTCAGGGAAGGGTAATGAGAGCTGGGAAAAGAGACTTTACTTGGTGAATTTGTTTCAAGAGCTTTACCCTATAACTGACAGTTCTTTACTGTTGAATTCCTTCAATGACTTAAAAGTTAGTTTTTTCCATTCTTTCAAGGTGCTGTGCACTCTGCACACACACAGTCTGGCTTTTCTCTCTTCATGTCTCAAGCTGACACACCAGATTTTCTTATCTTTGTGCTGACTTCTCCATACCTGTGATAGTTTGGGGTTCTTTTCCTCCTGTGTGCCAGATCATTAGTTTCCCTCCATTGAAGTCCTTCTTATATCAAATCCTGTTTTGCAAGGACACTCAGAGTTAATCTCTCACAGGAACTCCACTCCAAGAGAAAAATGTGCTTGTGACTAAACTTTTTAGTTCCCTGTTAGTTGGTATTTTATTCCAGAACTGTGTCTCCCCATGGTTGCAAGTCCATGATTTATCTCTAAACAAGTGCCAACTGCTGCTGACCATCAGTAAGGGACTGAGTGACCACAGTGGGTCAAGTACTAAAGTCTTTGCTCAGTTTCCATTCGAGGTACTACAAAAATTTCCCATTTTGGAGTTTAAACAGGTAAATAAACCATGAAGAAGCTGACTTAATGTACATAACAAA
The DNA here is from genome assembly GCA_013397245.1 of Thryothorus ludovicianus. NCBI lineage: Eukaryota > Metazoa > Chordata > Aves > Passeriformes > Certhiidae > Thryothorus > Thryothorus ludovicianus. The sequence continues at coordinate 84,770 of VZTB01013009.1, read as the reverse complement.
ACACATTATGGTGGGCACTGGATCAAGCAGAGAATATCTGATCAAAATTACTTCCCGTAGGGAAAGAATAAACACTAATTATTTGTCTCTGGTGGACCACAACTTTTCCTTTTATGTTCCCCAGGCTGCACTACAGGCAAGTGGTGTGTAGGATACACAGTGTGTTTTCTGAGAGCTAGCAAGACTTCTAAGGTGATAAGAAGAATGCAGTAGTTCAAATCAGTCATAGTCTCATAGAATTACAGACTGGCCTGGGTTGGAAGGGATGTAACAGATCATCTGGACCCACCCCCTGCCATGGGCAGGGCGCTTTCCCAGGGTGCTCCAAGTCCCACTCAACCTGGCCTTGAACACTGCCAGGGATGGGGCAGCCACAGCACCTCTGGGCACCCTGTGCCAGGGCCTCTCCACCCTCCCAGGGAACAATTTCTTCCCAATATCTAATCTAAACCTGTGTCAGTTTGAAGCCATCCTCTCTTATCCTGTCTCTCCATGCTCTTGTAAATAGTCTCTCCATCTTTCCTGTAGGTTATCTGCAGGCACTGCAAGGCTGCAATCCGGTTACCCCAAAATGTGAAACTGTGCCCAAAAGGTTCAGCCTGAGTTCAGTTGAAAGAGCCAGGAGCTCCAGGGTTTTCCTCAGATTGTATTAATGGCATACCCAGCAATCACTCCAGCTGGAGATTATATATGTGAAATTAGAGGCACTGGCATTGTCAGAAGCTTGTGTAGATAAAAGAATTGTTCATTCTACGAAATTCCCTTATTTCTTAGAAGTTAGAGTTGCTAAAAAACTGCAGGCCAGCTACTGAGATTTTGCCTTCAATGTCTTCAGAACATTCCAGCCAATTTACAGGCAACTGCATGGTTATTTGCAGGCTCAGGGCCTCAAAGCTGAGGAACCCAATAAATAAGAAATGTGTATAACTAAATATAGCACATCTACTTAATCATTCCATTCCTTTCCACCTGCTTCCAAAGAACAAAGTTTCTGGCAAAAATGCCTCATGTCAAGTTTCATCTCTCTTACCATATTTCTGAGTGAATTGCTGCTCCCCACTGCCCCTCCCAACAGGAGTTCACAGAAGTGCAGCAAGACCTTATTATTCTGTTTATGATAGGATAGTCTATTCCAGTACCATGCAGTCCATAGTAAATCCATCTACAGAATTAATTCTGGGCTTGTGAGGAAGAGATGCAAGTAAAAGCTGTAATGATTTACAGTTTGAAGACGCAGCTGATATGAAAATAAACATTGAATCAGTTTCTTCTATATGTCTTAGTTCTATTAGAAAAATGACAGTAGGTGGCATTTTTCACATTTTAATTGGTGTTTTGCTGATTTTATCAGAATTTCTGCTGATCAAAGCAAATTGGCTATTTATTTATTTTGCAGTGATGCTAACTAATCAGTGGAAGTTTAATGTACTGTAATGAATTTTAAATATCCTCCTAGTCATTACAAGTGTGTGAATCTAGACTCTTTCTCGTAACAGCTTGAATAATTAATTACTTGAATAGCAAAAAAGGTAACATTTAATATAATAACAATTTCTTTGAAATATTTCACTACATCTTTTATAGTAGCATCTCAAATTAGCAAAGGATAATTCTGACCAATGTGTCACCCCTGCATGCACACAGCTCACTTAACCTAATTCTGACTACATTGGGTTAGACTGATAGTAAATACTTTAACTACTGGTTTATTTCAGTAGCTTGTTAAATGATGGGTTTTATATTATTTGTACTTCAATGTCTTTGTTTTAGTTGGTTTCTTTTATGTTATTTATCTATACAGGTTCTTTAAAAAGCAGTGACATGCTTCATGTCACTGTATTGTTTCCTACCAATCATGGCATGCTATAAATTGTCCTCATGGGTATAAAAGAAAAAGGGAAATTTGAACCAAAAAGAGTAATAGAGAAATTCATGTAGTTGGGTAATTTCTGGATACAATTCTTCACATATCCTCTTGTCCAGGAAAGAACTTCAACATTCATTCAAATGTTTAGGGCTAGAGCATGTTGCCTGTATTAATGTCTTAGTCTTTGAGGATTGAATGCCAAACTGAAAAGAATTTGGTGTCAGCTTATGGACTTTGCTTGCACGTCTGTAATCAGGCCCTGGCACACGCTTTGACACTACATTGAGCATTTCCATGCTTTGCTCAGAACTACACCACATTCCAATATCTTGGAAACTGCATGGGAAATGTGAGAGGAGTGCCTGGGATTTCATGGGTTTGTATTTCTGGATTTTAGCTGAGGCAAGGTGAACAAACAAAAGAGCCCTCCTTACTCTTCCTGTCATCCTAAGAATTAGTCCAGTTCTACACTCCAAAAAGGCATATTCAGTTCTCAGAGTGCTGGGGGTTTGCAAGGGACTTGTCATTTTAGCTTTTGTGCATTTTTTCTAATATGCCCTTGTTCAGTGGGATGTATGGAATGACACTCGGGAGAGGTGACTTGTGCCTGTGCAAGGAAAACAAGGTGCACACAGTCAATCCAAGAAAATCTGTTTTACACTGCTACTACAAGGCATGAGCCCTGTGAGGGATCTTTAAGAGAGAACAAAGTTTGGGTTATTGTAAAATGAGAGAATCAATAGATTTGTGCTGCTCAAAATAAATATTTTATGTCCATTATTAAACACTCCAAAGCCATGGGAATCTTGCATCTAAGCCACTAGATCAGATGTAAATCCTGCTTATAGGGAGTAGGGGGCATTTCTTACATGTCTGTTTGGATCATTTTGAGTGTCCAAATAAGAGATTTTAACCTTCTTTGAGAATATCTAAATGTGAAACTGTAGACTGATTTCAGAGTGCAAAGTGTAAATACTTAAATTTCAGCTAAAGTAAAAATTCTCTTAAGATATATTTTATTTATTTTTAAAATTTTGACCTCTTAGAAGTATGTGGAAGCAATTCATGAATTTTGAGGGGTTTTTTGCGATGATGTTTTAATATACAGTAATGTTTTAATAAAACAAATTATAAAGTAATGAGTTGGCTACTGTGTCAGTAACTAGATTCTGCACTTGCTTGTAAAAATTCATCTTGCACTGTCTCTAACTGTAAAATAAAGACAATTTAAAACGAAGAGTGAAATAGAGTTAGTGCAACAGATAGCATGCAGGTTCATACAGAATTCACTACTTCCACACTGTCAAGAGAGTCCACCTAATGCCCATAAGATTTAGGTCTAGTTTGAGAAATAAATTTAGTTGGTCTGCAACTGAATTGGATGAAATGACACAAATGGGAAATACAAATATCAAATTAACTTACAGGCAGCTGGCTCCTCTGTGTCTCTGACCATTTAAGACCTTCAGTCAGTCATGGCTGGTCTTTCAAGGAGCCTGGGAAGGATCTCCATGTGCAGCTGGGGAGGGCACAGCCCCTGCCAGAGGCTGGGCAGGGCCTGAGCCTCAGGGGTGCCATGGCTGGTGCCTGTGTCTGCTCTCTGAGGAAGACAGGGATATTCCATGGGGTGGGATTGTTCTGGACCACGGGGATATTCCACGGGGTGGGATTGTTCTGGACCACAGGGATATTCCACGGGGTGGGATTGTTCTGGACCACAGGGATATTCCACAGGGTGGGATTATTCTGGACCACAGGGATATCCCAGAGGGTGGGTTTGTTCTGGACCACAGGGGTATTCCACAGGGTGAGATTGTTCTGGACCACAGGGATATTCCAGAGAGTGGGATTGTTTGGATCATGGGATATTCCACAGGGGGGTTTGTTCTGGACCACAGGGATATTCCACAGGGTGGGATTGTT
>VZTB01013009.1:0-80797 GCA_013397245.1 Thryothorus ludovicianus | reverse complement strand
AGGGATATTCCAGAGAGTGGGATTGTTTGGATCACAGGGATATTCCAGAGGGTGGGATTGTTCCAGGCTGCCTTGTGTCTGAGGGACAAGGGCCTTTCCCACACTTGCTATAACAATGGCAGAAAACCAGCATAACTTCTGCCATCGTGAAAAATAATGGAAAGGTGAATATGCGTACAAAGTTTTGATTATTATTTGCTTCCAGAATACACTGAGTTTTATCTTTGCTACCACAGCAAAATCGATATAATACTCCCAAAATAATACTAATAAAAAGCTTGCTTGAAGGCATTATACAAAAAGACTTACAAATTAAAGGAGAAACACTGATATATTGTGATTTTTATTTGTTGTCTGTTGCTTCTTGCAGTACAGTTAACATGTAAAAAAGACAGAGCTGTAATTTGTGGAATGAGAGTGATTTTGTACCAAAATTCTTCCTTACTTATCAGTAGCTATGCTGGAATCATCTGGTCTGTTGGGGTTTGGTAGCTTGAGGAATTAATGAATATTCATTCCTTTTCCCTGGGTACAAAGTAAAATAACTAGTAATTAGTATAATATTTAATACTCCTATTCAAAATAAATAAATCTTTTGTGAAAAAAAATCTAATTATTATAATGTAGCAACTTCTGCATGTGTAACTGGAATTGGATGTGCTGTTTTGAAAATGCTTTTAAGCCCTCATTTACATGTTTCCAGATCAGTTAATTATTCCCCTTGTATGCATAAAACAGAACTCTGGATTGTACTTGCATATATTATTCATTTTGCTATCTATCTTCTAAGTTTAGCTGATTCTAATATTTTAATTTTACATTATTATTATACCAGTGATATTTGTCTTCTGATATGAAAATTATTCTTGTCTCCACTTAGTTTTATGCCCATTTTTAAATGCACTGGCTTATAAGGTAGTAAGTGTGACTATTACAACTTGGGCCTTGTGTTTTGCTTATCGTTCTACATTAGTCATATTGTGTGTTTCTGAGGATGGGGATGGTCCCAGTTGGGGACCTTGGCTTTTGTCTGTGAGATCATGAGCCAGAGGAAAATGGAACAGGTGGAATGAAGGGCAGGAGCCTGGGATCTGGTCAGCAGACTCAGAGCTTGGGAGCTGTTCAAACAGGCCTGATTCAAGGCTTGCTGGAATCTGCGAAAGGATTTGTGGTGGCTTTTAATAAGGCCTTTCATGTTTATCTCGACATTAGTTGCTGAATTTAATATTTCCCTGCTATTCATTCAGGTTGTCATTGCCACAGTCTCTAGCTCAAGGCCCTTCCTGGCCATGAAAGTGTAAATGAGGAGATGTTTGAGCCCAGTGAGCCCCACTGGAGCTGTATAATTCAAACCCCGTGTACACCGTGACCACTGGGGCTGCTTTCTGTCCTTCAGAAAGACACAAATGGGAGCAATGTCTGTGGAAATCCATGTGTGCTGGTCATACAGGTGCACAGCTTGGTAATCATTGCTGCCTTCTGACCTAACTAATTAGTACCCTCCTATTCCATTTAGCATTCATTTCCTTCCCCTAAGAAGGGAATCTCAAAGGGGCAGGACAGGCTGTTCCTGTGTGCCCAGAGATGAGCCCTGTGTGCTCTGGCTGCTGCTGTGGTGAGTCTTGGTGTGACAGATGGAAGCTGAGGCTTCTGCCATCTACATCCCAATCTTGATGAGATAATAAACAGAAATAGCTTCTTACTAATGTAACTTTTTTCCTGATATGTTTTATATGTCTCTTATATCTCAGAAAGAAACTCGAGCAAAACTTGTAGACATGAAGGGTTTTACTAACCCTGTCATGTCACATAATTTTCTTTCTTTTTTTGGGGGCATTAGAACTTTCAGTGAGCTTTGGTTGGGTGGCAGGGCTTCAGCTAGAGCTAACAGCCACAGAGCAAGAGAAACTGGCAGGTACTGAGTGCTCCTTTTGAATGAAAGCTTAGGATATCTGAAAGGATGACATAAAATTCAGGATTCAGAGAGAACTGTGTAATGCAGAGTGGTAAATGCCAGGGCAGGAGCTCAGAAGCACAGACAACTAGCTGGTTTACATGAGATTGAGATACCAAAGCATTTTATGGACACCCACAGAGAAAGAGTTTCAAGGATGCTGACCAAGCAGGAAATTGTATTATATAGACATGGGAGAAAGAAGTTTGTCACTCAGATGATTTTTGCTGGCTCACAAGGTATTACTCTCTTTTCTAAGCTTTTTTTGAGAATACAGAAGGAAAATTGGTAGAACCATGATTAGCAAAATGAAGGTTTTTTGCTCTATATCTTACACTGAGGAAGCCACATTAAAAGCACTTGACCAAGCTTACCAAGTCAAACTCTGAATGCTGACTTCACTTATCAGTATGACAGGTAGTACTAGCTTTATATCAATGTGAATATTATGGCAGTATTTCCTTTTCTACAAGATTCTGACCATTTTCAGGGCCCAGAACATATGTTTGCCTTTTAGTAGGCTTTTCACCCTTATTCAAACATGATGCATTTATTTAATACATGCTTTTCAAACTTTGCTTTGAAGAGCAAATGACTAATTTACCCGGGGGTCTATTCATTTTTTCAGACATTAATGAAATTGTTTTCATCTTTATGAAGAAAATGAATAGGATTATTCTCATTATAGAGATTACTAGTTGAGGCACAGTGTTAAAAAGTAATCTCTAAATTTGAGTGCAACATTTTTTCAAGTTGCAACACCTTTTATACTCTTAATATGAAATAATATGTTTGTATTCAGACACAATGCGTATTGATTTGAGGCACAAATTAAGATTTCATCAAATAAGATTTTGAGATATCGAATTATGAATCTAGAAATGAAGGGTGTGTTATGAAAAAGTTCAATCTTATTTTGATAAGGATCTTAGTGGTGTTTTGAGATAGATTCCCTATGCTAAACAACCTCTGAAGGTTTGTAAGTCTAAAAGATGTCCCCACACCATATTTGTATGTCCTCTCAGATTTTACTTCTCTTTCTCTAGTGGCATCCTGATAACAGAAATACTTTCAGCTCACTCCACCCTGGTCCTACTGTCATCTACTTGTCACGTTTGTGCCCATGACCCAGGACTCTGCTCTCTGTGATCCCACTGCAGCTGACACGGAGTAAATTGTCACCTTGTGGCAGGTGGGTGGGAGGCACTGCTGCCAAGGCAAAGCAGTGACAATGGAACCTTGGATTCCGTGACAGGGCTGTGGGATGGTGAGAATTCTGGTAGTTTCTTTTGCCCACATCTTGTGGATTGCTGCTGCTTTCTGGCCTCTCTGGTCTGTCCCTGTCCCATCTCAATGCCTCCTTAGCTCCTTTAGCCCCACTTTCCTTCGCTGCCTGTCCCATCCCAAGACTTCCTGCTCCTCTTTCTCCCACAAGATAAACTCCACTCATGTATGTTCCAGTCAAGTGGGGTGACTGCAGGTTCACAGCATCCTGAGCATTTGCTCAGGTTCTCCTGTGGAATTTTCTGTGATGTGGATCTTCATCTTCCATGTTCCATTTTTCCACCCTTAAAGAAAGTCTGTGCAGGCCTCTGCTCCCAGGGCAGGCTTTGCCAGAGGCTGGCAGATCTTACAGACTTTTGCTCTTGGCTCATGCTTTTGGGGCTTTCACGTCAACTGTCATGACTTTGTTTTAAAGTGAAATAGTAAATTGAAAAGAAGGAGCATGAAGGATGTGCCAGCCTGCTGTTTTTCATGTGCTGGCCCAGAGTCTTGCCTGCGTACAAGGAGCTAAAGACTTGCCAGGGGGGATAAGACAGGCTTATTCATAACAGTGAAATTGAGAAACCTTTTTTCTTTATTCTCAGTTCTGAAATGACCGAAGGCCAGTTCTCAATGTGAATAGCTTGAAACTCTTTGTTTTGGTTGTATTGCACTGTACATTTTGCTTCAGGTGCTGAGAAGTTTGATATCAGTAAGTTGTAACTGAAGGCAATAATATTTTAGATATTCCTTGAACATTAAGAATTCTTTGGACAGTATTGTCATTCTTATTTAGAATCTGTAAGTAGGTGATTCTTGGTAGTTTGTTTTTCATTGTTTCACTTCGCTCTTTCTTAATAATTCCTTTTTAAATATGCATTGAGGTATATTAATGTAAAAAGTATAAAGACTTTAATAACACAGGCCCTTGGGGCAGCAACATGCCTTACCAGTTTTGTAAACTTTATGTATATTTACAGTGCTGCAGGAAGCTGTTAATATTGATGGTAATTCTATAAATTGTTTTCTAATAAATTTATATAGAAAGGTTGTATTGGAAAAGCTGATAAGACAGGAGCAACAAAAATGAGCAGGCTTAGAAGTTACAAAACCCTTCTACAAAGCATTTTATTGAGTGGAAGGTAAGAGAATTTACTGTGCTGCTTCCAGGTAGGATAGGACTGTAGTTAAGGGCAAATAAATTTTGACTTCTAATATTTAAGTTCCCCTAGTTGTCCTTCCCCTCAGTTCTGTCCCTGCCTCTGTTGTGTCAGAGGTTATCATGGTAAATTAAAAAGATGTGATTCAGCTGTGTTTGTGTTACTCATCTTCAAGTTAATTAACTCTTGTCACTGAAGTTAGAAGTCAGCGGACTCTTTTAATCCCTCTTATGCCATAACCTTGACTACAGCACCAGGTCCTTGTTCCTCTCATGACTTAGCAGTTCCAGTTCCCCAAAAATCGTAGAATGGTTTGGGATGGAAGGAACCTCAAAGACCATATCTTTCCAACCTCCCTACCATGGGCAGGGACACCTTCCACTAGACCAGGTTGCTCCAAGCCCCATCCAACCTGGCCTTGGATAGTTCCAGGGATGGGGCAGCCACAGCTCCTCTGGGCCCTGCTTTTGAAGCCCTTTTGGACACTAAAAGGGGCTCTAAGGTCTCCTCAGAACCTTTTCTTCTCCAGGCTGAACAGCCTCAGCTCTCTTACCCTGTCTTCATAGCAAAGCTGTGCCAGCTCTTGAATCCTCTCCATGAGCTCCTCTAGAGTGGCTCCAGTCCATGTCCTTGCTGTGCTGAGTGTCCCAGGGCTGGGTGCAGCACTGCAAGTGGGCTCTGACAAGGGACAATCACAAGGGGATGCATCAGACAGGAATGATGCCCTCCCTTGGCCTGCTGGCCATGCCCCTTCAGATGGAGCCCAGGACACGGCTGAATTCTTGATGCTGCTGGGTCAAGTCAAGGTTCTCATCCCCCAAAATCTCTGAGTCCTTCTTGGGGCTCCTCTCACTCCATTCCCTGTCCAGCCTGTCTTTGTGCTCGGGGCTGACCCGACCAGGCACAGGGCCTTGCACTTGGCATTGCTGAACTTGATGAGCTTTGCAGAGGTCAGCTCTGCACGTATTCAAACCTTCTTCACAAGCTGACCTGATTCACCTGCTTTTTTCTTCTTGTGAGTGAGATTAAATTGCAGTAAATGATTAAGTAAGAAAGAAATATTTTATTCTGCTGATATTTTGGCATGTGTACCATTTCTCATTTTAACAACATAATTAGACTGGGTTTCACAAAATCTATTGTTGAGATGAATATATTTATTTTAAGTGCTTCCATTTTATTAAATTTATATTTTGAAAGGGAATGTTTCTGTGAAAATCACACTAGATGCAGTATTTTTTATAACTGCCTTGCATTTGTCATGTATATCCATTTTTCACAGAGGCATGCCAAGATTTATCAGTAAATTTCTGTGATTAAAAATGTTAGCATGCTGAGACAATTGCATAGCATTTTACACAGGAAGCCCATTGCAATCTTCATAGAGTTGTACCTCCTTCCCTTTGGAGAGTAAAAATTCTTTTAAAATACAACACGAAACAAATAAAACTTTTGAGATTAAAATTTTTTTTTGTTTCTACATTCTCTTTGGCCTTTTAGGGGAAGATGCATCTAAGAAACAAGAAGCTGTGCAATGCAAAATGTCAAGAATTTTTTGAGCTTCCAGTATTCCAGAAAGCTTCTCTGGAATAGGAGTAGGAATAGGAACTATTCTGAATAGGAACTATTTGCTATTTGTACTTGTGTCAAAAGACTGAGGTATCTTACTGCACTTGCTTGTGGTGTATTTTTTCAGCACTTTATTTCCTGATAAGTCCAAGAGGCCTTGAGGTACCTATTCCTTTGTATTAAAGTAGCCAGTTCTTTGAAAAATCAGTTTGAGGTGAGTGCCATTATATCTCCAGAGAATTCTGGTGGAACTTTCCTGATATACTTTGGGTTGCATATTAAATTAAATTGAAATTTGTGTCCCATTGGAATATGTCAACTGTTAGGTCATCTGTGAATGTTTTAACATCAGTGAAGCCACATATTTCTGACTTCTGCTTCTATGAATCCAAACCTTTCACACCAGGGAATTAGCAATGCTGTCTGAGTTTGTTCCATAAAAACAGCTCAGGTGTTCAGTTATGTAGAGAGCAAAAGCCTCTGGGAATCATTTTGCTGCTGGGCATGATTGCAAACCTTTTCCTTTTCCTTCCAAACACCCACTAGTCAGGTAACTGAGATGTGCTATTATTGATCTGAGAGGTACCACTGGGCTAGTCACTTGTCATACAAAATGTGTCAAAATTTGCACATCAATTGCAGCAGTAACTTCAAAAATCACACTTCTCTATGAAAATAAAACAAAAAATCACACGCCACTTAAACACCTCAGCAATAATTCTCTTGCTTCAGGCACCTGAGCTGTAACAAATGTTGGCATATTCACTCCAAACCTTTTATTTTTGGAGAAATTTAAAAAAGCATTGTCAATTCATGCCATTTTGAAACAACCATAGCATGCATGAATGGGATAGAAAGCTGGCAATTAGGCCTGTCAGCTGCCCAGTGTTTGCTTTCTTCTTGCACTTGCCACCCTGCTCCTCTTCCCTGCTCTGTTACTGTAATTTTGCAGGATATAGTGAGGCATTTTCTCAGCTGCATACATCAAATTCTTCTAGACTACTGCTTTGGCATGAACGTGTTGTGTCCCTCTACATGCCCAGATCCAATTCAAGATATGAATTCTTCTTGTTTGGAGATAAATAAAATACATCAGTAATGTAACTTGTCCTATTGAAATTCACTGTTCAGCAATATGAATCTCAGGGTGAACTCACCCCACTTTTCTTCCTGAAAATTTCTAGCTAAAGATGTCTAAGATGTAAAGATGAGTTTGTCATGGAAATTATGCTATTCCAGAGCTTACTGGGAAGGGGATGATTGCTACTTTATGGGTGGTGTGACCCCCATTGGCTCATTGGCTGGCTGAACCTCACATGAAATGTGGTTGGACACTCTGCAGTATGGACAGGCCCACACTGCATTCCAGTTGTGCCATTTCCTGGTTTTGTTATGATCTGCTCTCTGAAACGGAATAATCAGGCCTGGTGTGCTTGCAAGGATCTGATCTTCTCAACATTCTTTTTCAGTCTTTTGGTTGCCTGGCTGACCTTGTTTTTATGTTAGTGGGGTTATTGATGGGAGTAGCCAATGAAATGGGTAGTGAACATGGGAAGCGTTTTCAGAATGAGTTATTAAACTCCTGCCAGAGATTGCATTTATTATAATTATCACAAAACTGTTATGTGGCCCCATAAACTTGCATGGTGATTTACAAACTTAGTCTGAAATTTTGCTTATGCATATATGCAATTTTTTTTACTCCTATGAAGGAAGTTATATCTGTGCTTCCTATAGATAAGGTTGGTTTCTATATTCAGAAGGTATTAATTTAAAGTGAAATGTGGCTCTGAAAATAAAACCCAAACTAGCTTGCTTACATTTCTAATGTCTTGGTGAAATTTACTTGTAAAAATAGTATTGGTCTGATCCGGCAGAGCTCTGAATCCTTTTCATGCTTTTTATACCACTAGAAAAACAAGGCAGTCATCATCTTGCACAATAGATTGCAAAGCAAGAAATACAAAACTGAGCCTACAGAAAACTGCTTTCCTGCTTTCTTAGCATGTTAGCCAGGAGCAATAGCAACAGAAGGTCTCTACCTTGTAGTGGCAGATGGTTGGATGCTATGTCTCTGTATTGTTTAAAATTCTTGCAGCTTTTCCAGCTTCTAGAGTTCAAATAGAGAAGCTCTCAGTAGCCTCATTTGATTGTATTTTAGACCTTGATTAAATTTGATTTACAGTTGCAGTTTTCTTTCTTCATTAAATTAGATTTTATGTTTTTAAATCCTTGAGTTTGCACATCTGTTTGCTCAAGAGCAGGACCCGTGCTGGAGATGGAGGATGAGTGACAGTGATTATCAGGTGTCCGAGCTGCCTGTGCCCAGCTGAGAGTCTGAGTGTAGTGAGGAAATTGGGTTAATGGGAAGCGAGTGCCTTATTAGCTGCTCTCCTCCCGTCTTGAGACACAGGCAGTGCTGGTTTTGGCAAAGGCAGTATTGCTGATTGCTGAGTGAGTTACTCAGCACTGCTTGTCAGCACACCAACAATTCAACAGACTGAAGGGCAAATAACATCCTAAGAATTGGTGTAGAGCCTCTGTCCTGTCTGCACCCAGCACCAAGTGGCTGAGATAAGAAGGTGTTTGAAATATGCTTGACTCGTACCCAGACTTGGATTAAATGTCAGACATCAAAACAGGAATCACATTCCACATCCAGATATTAGCAGGGAAGATCCTTTCCAACAGACTAAAAGCAGAGCAGGGTAAAAGGGGACCAATTGAAGTTAGGACTTTGAATAAGCTGACCTGAACCAAGTTCCCTTTTCTCACAAGGGCACTTTTACCTTCAGGGATAGGCATACACCACTATTTTCTGAATGAGGATAAAATGCTCTCAGTTTTTCTGTTTATTACAGTTTGAGGAGCACTATAAGTTGCTTAGAATGGTTTTGACTACACCATGCCAAAATAATTTGTGTCTTCTGAGAAGGATGTGGTTTTATTCAACTTACTTTCCGAACTCTATTTGAAAAGATTGTTTATATTTAGGGGAGGCTCTGCTTAAATCATACAAAGGGAATTTTCAGGAAAATAGCTACATAAATCTTCGGAAATGCAAAACTAACAGACATATGAAGGATTTGTATTTAGAAAAGAATCTCCCAGTGGGTTGTTCTCAGCAGAAAATGAAAAGGTCTTTTCTGCATTCAGTTGAACTATTAGTGTATTTTTTGCTGATATAAGCAGTTGTACAGGTACGACCACTGTTACAGTCCCAGATCTCAGTGCTGCAAATTAGCAAGGTTTTAACTTTGCTCCAAATATCATGCTAGCTCATTTTCATTATGAAAAAGGTGGGGGGAGGAGAATGGGACAAAGTACCTATTGGCAAAGCATATTATAATTGTTTAAGCAGGCTCCAAAAGTCATGCATTTCAATTATTTGTTCAAAGCTGTCTGCAATTAAGGGTTGCAAACAAGGTTTTTGAATGCAAAGTCAGACAATTAAAATGTTTCATGAGTGCTTTAGAGAGAGAAGTTCTGAATTAGCACTTTGAATACTCAAGACCTCTTGTTTCCTAATCTCCTTTCCCTTTTACTCAGTGGAAGAGAGAGATGTATATTTTTCCCAGAAATTTTCTCTTTAAACCAGGCTGATCCTAGGAAAGAGAATCATCCTGGTCTTTGACTTGTACATTTGAATGTCTTTTGCTCCTTGAGAGATCATCCTTTTTGCCTCATAATGGTCCAGGTGTTAAAAAATTACTTTCCCCAGGTCTGGCTTGTTCTTAAAGCAGGGGTTGTAAATCACTTTGAGCATTTCTCTCTCTTGTTTAAACATCCAACACACACACACACAAACACACACCACCCCCCAAATCTCCTTCCTTCTCCTTTGAAGAGGCAGAACTATTTTAGTTGGTGATTTGTGACACTGAGAGGGCAGCCTCTGTGCTGGATAAGCTGACACACAAGATGTGGGAGCAGGGACGTGTTGGCCTGTTAACAGAGTTCTGTGGATGGCTCCCTGCTGCTCCCAGGGAAAGGACAAAGTTCTTTACTCTTTAGACATAAGAAACAAATTTTAGTTCCGTGAAGTTACTCCTTTCAGAAGAACAGTGCTGCTCAGGGTTGGGGTTTTCCTCACTAGTACCACTTACATGCTGGTTGTTTGCATTTAGAACTTGCAGTTTGGTAGTTTTTCAAGGTGGTGGGAGTTTCATTGAGGTTTTTTTCCACTGTTTTTTATGCTCAGAAGTCCACAACCTGAAAGCACTTGACAATCTTTCCACTTTCCCTCCCCTAGAAGTATCTGTAACAGAATTGTTTTTAATGGTAACCTTTTTGATGCAAAGAAGAGCAAACTGCTGCATAGTTTTGAGCTGTGTAGTTAAAGGCACTAACCTGTATCATTTTTTAAAGACACATCTGGGTATTGAACTGAAAAAGAAAAAGTCATATTAACTAATTACTGTGAGAAAAGCAAAGAACACATGGCTTGTGTTATGACATGCAATTTCAGTTGTCATTGAGCTTTTCTGGGATTTGATGATTATTATCTAATAGCCTGGTTTTTGTGACCCTGTAGGCTGTGTTCTGCATTGCTGGAGTGGGACCTGAGAGTATGTAACAAGGTTTGCTACTGTTAAGGCTGAGTGATAAAGTTTATTCCTCTGCTTGGGGTTCTGGGTCAGAGACAGCAGAGGGAAAGGAAAGGAAGAGCAGGGTTGCAGAGGTGTTGCCGAGGCAGAGCGAGTGCTGCTGCTGCAATTGTCTCAGCCCATTGTTTGCTTTGAGTGCAGGGCTGTTCCACTGCATCAATGTTGGCTCAGGTGGGGAGTTTGCCCTGCAAGAAAGAGCAATGTGAGGTGCACAGTGAGATGGGACAGAAAACATTCCTTATCCTGAGGATGTCACTGTGTTTGTGGTCTTGTTGGGCTTTCTTTTTTTTCTTTTTTTTTTCTTATCTTGTTTTTGGATTGTGTTTTTTCCCCTAGTTAATTAGCAAGCAATTCCTAGATTCATGAATCAGGGATTTTTGCTGGAAATTAAGGAGAAGGAGTGAGGTCACTATTTCTTGCTTAACCTGGCTATTGTGGAAGTATTAAAACTTCTTGGATACTGCTGAAAACAGCAGCATTTCCTCCTCAATGGTCTATGTTTAAAAACTGATAGATAATCATGGAGGGAAACCAAATTTAGCCGCTATTTGTGATGCAGGGAATTACTGATTTTTGCTGGAATGCTCGTACTGAACAACATTCTCAGCTACCCAACACTTCATGTTTTCCTTAATGCTAGAGATTTTTTGGCTAACTCAAAGTACAATTGCATTTCCTTTATTTAATAAATTATCAAGTGGGAAATGTGCGACTGAGGAAAGAGTAAATGCAGACACACAGGCTGATGATGAACTTTGGATAGTACCAGGTCCTGTATGTGCACATTTTTCACGTTCTCTCTTTGTTCAATAGCCATATCAAACATTAGTGCTATCACACTTGTGCAGAAAATTTTGAACCCCTAAAGACAACATTTTATTGTGGGCAACAGTGAAGGGGGAGAAGGACACATTTGGAGTGATGGTGTTTGTCTCCCCAAGTCACCTGTGACAGGGCCCTGCTCTCCTGGGGATGGCTGAACCAGTGCCCAGCCATGGGAAGCAGTGAATGGATTCCTTGTCTTGCTTTGCCTGTGTGCATGGCTTTTGTTTTCCCTGTTAAACTCCATCTCCACCCAGGAGTTTCCCAGCTTTTCCCTCTCTGATCCTCTGCCCCATCCAGGTGGTGGGGGAGTGAGCAAGTGGCTGCGTAGGGCTGGGCTGCTGGTAGGGGCTAAGCCTTGACATTGACCAGTGAGATGTCTGAAGGAAACCAGCTAATTCTGCCACTGATGTCTTAATGACTACAACTGAAATGACCAAGCTATAGCATGGACAATCATAGAGTTAAGAGCTTGTTTTTTGAAGCACAGAGCTTAACTAATGCTGCTTGTATTGAACTGTCATCTAGAATTTTGGGTAGGATCCATGAGTAGTATTATTACATATAATATTTTGGCCAGGCATTTTTACCTACCAGGGATACAAAATTAGTAACCTAAATTTTTTTCAGTACAGAAAACTTAAATGGGTACAAATCCTTCTCTCTCATTACAGACAGGGTGGAATTTTCTTCAAAATACAGTTCTGTGTGAAGCTAGATTGAAAAACACAATTAATAGATTAATGGCCTCAGCAGAAGAGTAGCTGCAGTCATCTGCTTGGGTTAGTCTATATTCTCTGGGTTGGCAGCATTCATTTGAACCCCTCCCTTTGTGCTGTGCTTCACCTCCTCTGCTGGCTGCAGTGCCCAGCTTCTGTTCCCTGTCCCAGGTCCTCTGCTGGAGAGCACAGTCACTGCTGGAGAGCTGGGCCAGAAAAAGGCCATTTGTTCTGTCCCCTCACACCTTTCCATAGCAATGCCATGTTCTCTTCCAGCACATCAATTAGAAGTCATTCTGGTCAGCACCCATGCTCACACCCGGCTCGTTAGATCTTCATAACACTGTACAAACATTAACTAATTAATCTCTCCAGAAGAGATGGAAGGGTAGGTGGAAGTTTTCACTGTCAGCAAGGGAGTGTTTCTAAGGTGCTGCTCTCTGTCAGTGGCTCTTGACTTAGCCCCTGCTGTCTGGGTGGCTAATCAGGCACACTGGTTACACCGAGCGCTGTCAATCACCTGGGGCAGCTGCCTGCTTTCCCTATCACCCTTTTGTTGCTCCAGTAAAATGGGATTATTCAGGTATTGTTTTCAACTTCCAGTGTGGCAAGAATAACTGTCCAAAATTGATAGGCTTTTGTTTGAAAGGCAGTGAGGATGAATCTGGCCCTTTTTCTGCATTCGGTACTGTCCTTAGAGGCCCTGATCTCCCACCTCCAGGGAGGGGGTTCAGCTCAACTTGGGGGCACCGATGCAAATACACATATTGCTCATCCAGTGCAACAGAGAGGGCCCACTGCAAGAGCCCTGGGAAGTTTTCCAGCTGTGGACACACACATCAGTTAAACCTTGCTGCTCTGCAGGGCCTGCATTTTGTTTTTATTCTGGATGCGAAGCACTGATTCTTAGGGGTTTGTCATTTCTTGGTCTTGCACTATATGTCCTTGTGTTCATCAGAAAGCATCAGTTCCCAGGTAAGCATTGACAGGTTCTTAAAAGGGTTTTCAAAGCTCTGCTAGTGCTGTGAGTTTTTGCACTTGAGTGAGTAAGGTTTTCCTCACCTTGTAAAAGGGAAGTAGCACATTAAGTGGTGAACTTTGCAAATAAGAGGGCCAAATGCCGAGGGGCAGCTGCACCTTTAGGTACCTTTGTCCTTCGAGCAGACCTAGAGGAGAAAACCATGAAAGTCTCACTTATCTGTTTATCTAGCTTGCAGCAGTCTGATGCCTTCTGCCACCTTTGCTGATAATGGTCCCTTTGAAGTTGAATACAAGTGTGAATTTATGGTTTTGTAAAGACTGGATTCCAGAACAAGTCATAAATTACCTTGTTAGACAAAGGCTTCTGGGGAACAATATTGCCTTACAGTCCCTCCCTGTGTCATTATCCTGATGCATTTCTAGCATGGCAAATAATTGACCAGAATGATATGCTAACCAGTTCTTCAGTTAAGCCTTGAAAGTTGTTTGTGTAAACTCTTCTAGCAAGAACAGCAAATTACATACTTATAGCAAATTCCCATTACTGTTAAAATGAGTCTTGAGTCCAGGTGACCGTCAATATTCTGAAGGCAAAGAAAATGAGAATCTTCATTTGCTTGAAGTAGCCTTTGTTTATTTTGCTGCTGTTTAGTCTTAAAAATAAAAGCATTTTGAAATGACAAATGCCATTTCCAGAGCTTCTCAGGGTGTGAGAGTAAACAGGGAAAGGAGGCAGGAGAAGTAGTGAATACATATTTCAGATATGCATGAGTGGGCCAGATCCTGAAGATTACCTGTTTTAGGGAGAGCAGAGACCTGATCTGCTCCTCAGTGTGGCTCCAAATCAGGTACCAAGGCATTCCACAGTCAAGAGGTCTGTTTGAAATTGATGGCTGTCCTTGATACTCTTCTGCTTTACTGAATTCAAGCAAGAAGGGAGTTTGTATTCCGAGTGTAAAGCAGGTAAGATTTTTGTATTAAGGAGGGATGCTTAAAATAGTTTATCCTCTATATTTTGATATTACAGGGAAGTGTCTCTAACAACAACAAAAACCCCACCAACAAAACCGCCACAATTGCTTTCCTTAGAAAATAATGACTTCTGTGGTGGGAGGAGACAGAAAACTGTCATTATCATGATGCCAGTGGCTGCTTTATTCTTGCTCTGGTCTGGGAGCCAGCTTTTTCAGGAAGACCTCATTCCTTATGATTTATCACTTTTATAAGTTGCCACATATATAGTAATTTTTTAAAGTCCCCTTTAGATATGTAATTATGATTT
This sequence comes from Thryothorus ludovicianus, assembly GCA_013397245.1. Taxonomy (NCBI): domain Eukaryota; kingdom Metazoa; phylum Chordata; class Aves; order Passeriformes; family Certhiidae; genus Thryothorus; species Thryothorus ludovicianus. The sequence goes on along the minus strand of VZTB01013009.1, from coordinate 66,440 downwards.
TAGTACAAAAAATAATTTGACTCCTGTCTGCTTCACTAGAGAATTCCAGAGTTCAAAAACAGGCACAGACACCCACACCCTTTCAAGCACTCAAATTTCATTCTTACTGTCCCTCATGATCTGAACCTCCCTTGGCAGTTGTGGTTCTACGTTAAATTGTTAAATATACTTAGATGCACTTGTCTGTAGGATAGCAAAAAGGGATTCCTTCAAGAGAAAATTAAACTGCATCATCTCCTAATCATAGTATTTTTATTTTATGTTAGATTTATTTAGCTTACATTCATATATTTCTATAATATTTGTATTATTTTGTCTATATTATTTGTAAATATTTATACTCCGGTATTAATATAAATTGATTCAATTATGTTCCTGTCTTAGGCCAAAGCAGAATTTAGGATGATCTTGCAATTCAGGTGGGGTTTGGGGCTTTCTTTGTTTTCTGAAGTGCACAATTCTCACTCTGCAAAGAGCCAGAGAGTAGACACACTGGAATCTTCTCTTTGAGTAGTGTGAAAGGATTTGTATAAAAATTTACAATTGCCTTGTAACCCAAGTTTGCTCTCTTCCCTCTCTTCCTTGAGTTTGCAATGCTGGCAGGATTCTCTTGTCATCTGCTACTAAAAAGTGACATTTGGTTGGAAATGGCACTCAATTAATCTGTGATAAAATTCATGTTTAATTTTTCTGTTCCATTTTTCCTTCGCTGTTGACTTGGTTCCTGGAAATGGTGTCTGCACTAAAGTGAGGGCTGCTACCCCTCATTTCTGACTGGCATCTCAATGAGCTGTTATTGAGTAAGAAATGGCTGAGCCTTGTCTGACAACTCTTCTTATGAGGGTTGAAAAGGAACCGTGGTGTGAAAGGAAAAGCAAATAGACAAATAATGGAGTAATCACTAATAGAGACATACTAGGATGTGTGAAAACACTTTGTATAGATGTTCCCAAAAATTCCTATTGAATTATTCTCACTCACTGGCTAAATAGGTGGCTGTCCAGCACAAAAATCTTTCAAAGCCTTTCCGAGGCATTGCACTGGATTGCTCCTGTGCCAGCACTTTTTGATGTCCCAGAATAAGGTATGTCTTGATGTACGACACACAGTAAGAAATTTGAAAAAAATAGATTGCATCAATTCCCTTTGACAGTCTGGTTCCTGTCCACTCCATATAGATTTTGACAGATAATTAGCAGGGCAGATACAGTACATTTGAGGAGCAAAGGCTCTTATAACCTGTGGACAGCTAGTTTGTCATAAAAGCCAGATTATGCTGTTAAAAGAAACTGCAAAAAGTTAGATTGCTAGAACTTTGACACTTCTGAAAAGAGATCATAGAAAAAGGTTGAATTGGCTGTAAGGCAGGACCTAACAAATGGCTATGCAGTCGTACAGTGTGTGGGATGAAGTGGTAACCTTGTTATTTTATCTAAGAAAAGACCGACTATTCAGAAGCAGCATAAGGACAGTGTTGACATTAGAACAATTAGGAGAGGGTGAAACAATTGAAATGCAAAGCACCAGTAAACCTCGTATTGAAGTGTTTGTTTCCCTCAGCAAAGCTTAAAAGATTCCTAAACGCTGGATCTGTGGAATCATTAGCTGTTAGCTTTTATCTTGAATGCATTTTCTTAATTTACTTTCTTTTTTGTCTGACGCTAATATTATGATCCGTGGTAGACATAAAATACAGAGCACAAATACTGTGATTCACAATCCTGAGTCAACAAATTTCTGTTTTTAGAGACTGTCTTCAGTGAAAGATGCAAGTGTGGGACCTTTGTTGAATACCAGTAACTGGAACCCAGCTGCTGTGGTCACACGGAGCAATCAGCAGAGTCACTTCAGCTCTGCAGGGCTTTCTTATAAATCTTGTATATCAGAGACAATGTTTCAGGAGGGAGTGGTTTTATTTTTCGTGTTTCTCCTGCAGCCAGGGGAAGCCTACATTCATGAAGCAGATTGTCCTGTTAGTCACTTAAATGTAGTAGATCTTGGTTTGTATCATGTTTGGGGGAAAAGCGGTGATGTATTTTCAGTGAAAGACTTCTGGAAATAACCTAAGTCCTCCAGAATGACCTTAATAGTAAAATGCAATTCTACCAAATTGAGACTCAAGTTTTTCAAATGATTGTGATATGAAAGTGTGGTTCTTAAAACTTTTCTAAAATTTTATTTTTATTTTGTGTCTTTAAAAACAAGTATTTTAAAGTAGATAAATATGCATTTTTTTTAAATTTTCAATTTGATAAAGGATTTTTAAAATCTGATCTATTATAGTCATTATTAAAAAGGTAAGAAAAATTGATGTTTGGTGCTTCCACTCTGTGTGCTGCGAGTCCAAAGAACTGTTGCACAAACACAGACTGAGCAGTTACAAGAAGAGATGGAAAGAATAAAATTAATGAGACTGAATGTGCCAGGGAATGAAAGAGATTGTTCTTGCTCCTTCGACTGGGGTGCAGCGTTGTTGATTAGTCAGAGCAGAGGAGAATCAGATCTCTGAGTTAACATTCTGCTCAATTAAGTTCAAGCCCCAGACAGGCCTATCTAGAAAATGCCCGAGAAACCACAACCTACCTCAAGGCAGGGAGTCAGGCTTAACTGGTGCTCAGCAAGAATTTTGAAGGGTCCATCAGGGAGCTCTACAGCCCTTCTGTGTTGTGTTCATGTCAATGAATAGTTAAAGTTTTTACCATAAAATTATTATTCTTGAGATTTACTGTGTGCTAATGACAGGCTTAATTTTTTTTCTAAGTGCTGCTGTGTTGTTTGAGCTTGCAAATCACTGCAGGTATTAAGAAGGTAAAACTGAGGTCAAGTCAAGTGTTATTGCTGTTTGACATAATTTTTGCTAGAAAGTTAGGGAACTTCTAGTATGCCATGCTGATTTTTGTATGATGAATGTCAGCAATAATGAGGCTGAACGGCCGACGCCATGTAGCCTTGTCAATACACGCCAGACACATATCGTTGGTTTTATTACAGATATAGGCTTTGATCTTTCTTATGTTTGAAGACTTGATTAGGCCCATCTTGTTAAAGACATAGCACATGAAAGCTGGGAATTGGTTCCTTTAATAGCAATGCTCTTGAGAAAGAGCTCCTCAAATTAAAGAGGAGAAAACACCTCCTAAGGGCTGTGTAAACCTTCCCACACTCAGTATGAAATGTATTTGCAGATGTTTCTGTGTCAGAATGGTGTTTCTTCCCCAGTCCTTCAGTGGTGCTCAGAATTCAGGATTTGGCAGTCAAGGAGTTGTGTCCTGAGGCAGCCTGCACACACCTGTCTGTGTCCTGAAGGACAAGGTGATTGTGTGTGCTCTGAGTGCTGATGCAGGGGGTGGATGTGGGCTGACACAATAGACTAGATCAGAGTCTTAATAGCTACTCTGAAAAAGTTTGTTATACATACTTTCCCCTTAAGTCTCTGTTAGTGTGTGTGACTTGAGTTCAAAACTTTTCTGGTCGGCCATAGGTATCTCTGTTAGGAAAGGAGTAATGTGTTTCACAGTGTTTCTGCTCTGTGAGTGTATTGCATCCTGGCAAAACAAGGCAAGATGTTGCTGGTGAGTACTGAACAGCAGGCCACATCAAGATGTAGCCTAATGTTATTCCCAAATATTCCATTGATTTAATGTTAACTGCATTTCCTTTTTGGTCCAGACCCTTTCAGTATGACACAGAAATAAATTTACACATTAAGTAAGAAATAATGATTAGCTTGAAAAGATAATTTCTATATTTTAAAAAAAAGCTTTATTATCACACTTTTGTATTGTTACTTTTCCTGTTGCTTGGTTACCAGGTCATAGAGAAAACTACATTTTGAAGAGAATGTAAGTTAATTATCAGCTATTCCTAAATCAGCAATTAAAATCTCACCTCCAGATTTTCTGTATGTTTTACATTCTGTAAGTAGCAGCAGAAAAGAATAAAATATTTTATTTCTGCTCCCCACCCTGCCAAGAAAGTGGGCGCAATGTAATGGTTACCCTTGCCTGAAGCAGTTCTTACAGTGCTCTTAGATAAATATTTTCTGGCAGCTGCTTGTGAAATACAGTTTTAGAATGGCTTTCTGCGGAAGTAGCCAAGAGCCTTCCCATCTCATTTGTTCTCCAAGTCACATTTCAGTGTGTGCTGTGGTGGTGACAATCACTGCAGAATCACATGAAGTCAGTGTTTCAGTCAGGGAAACTTGTATCTTATTTTTCACCTCAACAACAATTTGTTGTACTTCTGACCCTCTTATTAGGTTCTAGCAAGTGACCTTCAACCTTTCTGAAACATCCAGGTCCTGCTCTTCATTAAAGCAATTTATGTTGAGCCCAAATCTACACAGCCAGCCTGGCGCATGGTGGCAGCTCTTGTGCAGGATAAGCAGCTCTTGGGGCAGGTGCCCCTCTCTCCCCCACAGGAGTGCCCATCCTGACCCAGTGGGATGTGGGAGCTTGGGCATTGCTCTGCATCCACCGGGTGGGTCTGACACTGCTGCAGCTTTCATCACTGAGGGGCTTACTTTGAATGAAAGTAACACTTAATTACATTATGTTGTGTGTTTTGCTGTATAAGGTGCTATGTAAATTTATTTATTTTAGTAGTGCAATCTGTGCTGTCCACTAGTTTAGAGAAGGTTTTAAGTGGAAGGCTTCAAATTTGATTACAAGGCGCAGGTTATATTTTTAATCCCATGTCTGTTAGTCCTGCTTCTTGAATTATTGGCTTTTCACACATACAACTCCTATGGAAATAAGAGCAAACATTTCATTATTTTCCTTGGACAAGAGGAACCACTTGGTTCCTCCACAGGAAATACAAAGTGGTTGAAGCACCTATGTAAAGAATAGATAATCAAGGAGAAGAAATAAACAAAGAAACAAATCATCCTTTGATTTTAATCACTGAATCATTACCTAAAAAAACCATTTGAAGTGTCCACTGCAAAAATCCTAAGGCATTTAATATTTGCTGTGAGTCTTAATTTTTTTGAAAATGAAAGAAATAATCTTGAAAATTTCATGGTTATGAAAATTTAATTTAGACAGAGCAATTTGTCAGTAGCTAAATACTCATTAAAGCTTCAGTATACACCCATGCACAAATTCAGTTAGTCTGCACTTGCCTCGGAGCTCTGGGGATTTCATTGCAACTTGTGCTCTTTGATGAGGGTGATGAGATTTGAGCTGTTCTGTTGCTTGCAGGACTCCTGACGGATGATGTCTGGGAATCATCTCTCAGATGCTGTAGTTTCAAGGTATTTAAGGGTCTCTTTTCCTCTGGCCTTAGAGGCAGGGATTTAGTTTTCAGTGTGCATTAAATGGAGATTTGCAGCATTTGAACCCTTGTGTTCGACATGGACTGATTTGTAGAGAGCTTTTATTTGTAGTTTTGCATTGAGGACAATTTGTTTACCAAGGACAGTGATATGATGGAAAATAACTGTATATTGTACAAGATGGCATTTTGCTGTGGTTGTTCTGTGGTTTGTGTGGAATTTCTGTTTTCGTATTAGAATCAGCAGTGAGAGATGTAGTAAAAGTGAAAGAAGCAAGCTTAATGTAAACTGTGTGTTTGAATAAATGTTTGCCCACAGGAGCACAAATATTTCTTACTTTTCTGGTTTAATTTTTTTATATATTAAAAACTCAGTGTCTTCCTGCATCATTAGTTTTATATCTATTTACAAATACTAAAAATCTTCATTTGAAAGAGGTTTTGGTAATGAATTTTGAATACCACGTTATTTTTTTTAATAAACAGGAATATGAAAGTTCCTGGAGTAAGACACTGCAATCACTGCATAATTATGTGGAGTTGCCCTCCTACACACCCTCCAGCCTAGGTAGGACCCAGATTCCAGAACCTTGCTGACTATTCCTTTGGTAAAGGCATGCAAAGTATTAGGTATGTCACTTCATCAGTTTGGATTGCTAGCCTAGGGTTGTTTAAAAGCAGGTGCTAAGGATAGGTGCATCAGTTAAATGCTCTGTGATGAGGGTGATTTATGATGGGAGGCTTGAACACAAAAAGGAAAATTATCTCGAGTCAGATGAACAAAGAGTGGCTGTAATTAAGCATGTATTAGACACTGACTTGGTGTTTGCTGTCTTCCACTGGTACTATTCTGCACTGGCTGCTTGTATTAAATCCACACGAAGGGGCACATTCTGTGTTCCTACCTGGTTTTTCATAATGATCAAGCTGGAATGACCTTTAAAAAGCCAGATAATATTTTATTTACCTTTTTTCTCCCATTTACTGCTAAATGTTAATGAAGGTAAGAGATTCAAATCCTTGCAAATAAAACATTTTAATTGACTTAAGTGTAACTATAACAGTAAATTGGCTACTTTATATGGAAAAGCTTTTTGGTATTGTTGAAACACACTTGTACGGTCCTTTCATCTGTTCATAGACTCAGAAATTAGAAGCAAACGTTTCCTTTGTTTCCAATGACGGCCTGTTGAAGAATGTTTTGAGTATAGATTTCCCCAAGACTGGTTGCTTGTGCTGGTCGAGTGTTCCCTCAGGAATCTCCACTTAAGCCCTTGTTGCTTACTTCCCAATATTTACCAGCTGCAGTCAATCCTAGCAGCAGTGGCCAAGATTTACAGTTACAGTGGCCAAGATTTCTACTCCAGCTTTTCAGGCAAGCTGTTCATTCAGGTCAAGCTAAGTATCTTCTCTTGTCTACCAATGCTGTGCAGCAATGTTGCTGAGTTTGGCCTGGTATTTCAGCTAGTCTGAGCTTAATTGCTTCAGTGCTTAAAGATAAAAGGAGCATTTTATTGCTGTATTCCTGTTTAATGGAAACAGATCAAAACTCTCATTCTCTTGCTAGGAAATTTCCTCCAAGCAACTGGGGTGCTAAAATTCCCATCCCTCCATGTGAGCTGGGGGATGCTCCTCACAGCTGCAGTAACTCTTTTGCCTTGTGTGTTAAGAGGATGGGGGGAATGGGGTGCAGGAATTACAAGGTTTAATGTTGCCTTCTAAAGCAGAGCCACCTGAAGGGTTGGATTCTGAGAGCATCCTCCGTTCTGTGAGTAAGCTTGCTCAAAATTTTCTAAAAATCAAATGGAAAAGGACAGTGGTCCAGGCACTGGTGAGACCCTGCAGTGCATGACAGTGCAAAGCAGAGTTGCTGCCACAGTCACAGCAGCAGCCAGTCTTTCTTGAAAGACCTTTCCAGGCAAACAAGCTTCTGCTCTTTGAGTCTTGGGGATCCTGGGGCTGTATCAGACCTGTTCTGTGCTAGAAAGAACAAGCTGCTTGGAGCAAACTTCTAGAGATTCATATGGGAGTATTTCTCATTCTTTCCCCCTGTTCAGACTGGGGCAAGAAGACAGTTCAGAATTGGTCTTGCTGAGGTTACCTTGAACATGGGGCAGTCTCACTGCTAAACAGAACCTGTGTGGATTGATACTTGACTGTGCAATTACACACTTAGGTGTTCAAAGTCACAATATGCTGACTCGGGAAATAAAAGACCAAATAATTTTTAAACTTTAGACCCATTTTGTTCTACATTAACCAAAAGCAAACCATCTACTGATAAAGGCGTAACCAAATCCTTGGAATTACAGAATTATTTAGGTGAGAAAAAACCTCTGAGATCAAGTCCAAGCTTCAACAGAGCACTGACAAGGCCACCATAAAATCATGTTCCTCAGTGCCACCCTACACATCTTTCAGTGTCTCCAGGGGTGGGAACTCTGTCTGGGCACTCCAATCTATTCTGCTCTCTGGGCAGCCCTTTACAGTTCTTGATTTCCATGAAGAAGTTTTTCCTAAAATTCAACCTAAACCTGCCCTTGCACAACTTGAGTCCATTTCCTCTCTTCCTGGTGCTTGGAAGAAGCCCCACCTGGCTCCACCCTCCTTTCAGGAGTTGGAGAGTGGTAAGATCTCATGGATGGGGGTTTAGAGTCGTGGATGAGGGTTTAGAGTCTTTCATTAGCAAATTTGCAGATGACACTAAGCTGGGAGCTTGTGTGGATCTGTTAGAGGGATGGAGGGCTTTGCAGAGGGACTTGGAACAGTTGGAGGGATGGGCAGAATCCAGTGGGATGAAGTTCAATAAGTCCAAGTGCAACATCCTGCACTTTGGCCACAATAACCCCCGGCAACGTTATAAGCTAGGGACGGAATGGCTGGACAGTGCTCAAGTGGAAGGGGATCTGGGGGTGCTGGTTGACAGTCGGCTGAACATGAGCCAGCTCTGTGCCCAGGTGGCCAAGAAGGCCAGTGGCATCCTGGCCAGTATCAGGAATAGTGTGGCCAGCAGGAGCAGGGAGGTCATTCTTCCCCTGTACTCAGCACTGGTGAGGCCACACCTTGAATTTTGCGTCCAGTTCTGGACCCCTCAGTTTAGGAGGGATGTTGAAATGCTTGAGCGTGTCCAGAGGAGAGCAACGAAGCTGGTGAGGGGCTTGGAGCACAAGTCATATGAAGAATGACTGAGGGAGCTGGGGTTGTTCAGCCTGGAGAAAAGGAGACTCAGAGATGACATTATCACTCTCTTCAACTTCCTGAAGGGTGGTTGTGGTGAGCTGGCGGTCAGTCTCTTTCTCCGGGCAACAACAGACAGAACAAGAGGACACAGTCTCATGCTGCGCCAAGAGAGATACAGGCTAGAATTAAGGAGGAAGTTTTTCACAGAAAGAGTGGTCAGATATTGGAATCATCTACCCAGGGAGGTGGTGGAGTCACCATCCCTCGATGTGTTCAATAAAAGACTGGATGTGGCACTTGGTGCCATGATCTAGTTGAGGTGTTAGAACATGGGTTGGACTCGATGATCTTAAAGGTCTCTTCCAACCTAGAAATTCTGTAATTCTGTAATTCTGTAAGATCTTCCCCAAGCCCTCTTTTCCCCACACTAAATACACTCAGCTGCTTCTCATCGCCCTTGTGCTCCAGACTCTTCCCAGCTCTGTTGCCTCTCTCTGGGCATGCTCCAGCACATCAATGTCCTTCTTCTGATGGGTGGCCCAGAACTGGACACAGAACCCCAGGTGTGGCCTCAGCAGTGCCCAGTACTGAGGGACAATCACTTGATTGATGCTGGCCAGCTCCTGCTTCCTTTCAGCAGCACTTCAGTTCCATGGGCTCCGCACTGGACAGCCAGGGAGGAGGATTGTTCTTCCTCATAAGGGGCACCATTCATGGGGATTGAGAGACACGGACCCTGCTATGACAGTTTATTATACTGATCACTTGTATTTAGAGTTCTCTAAGTTCTGTACAAAATTTCCCACTTGGGCCCCTTTGCGCTTGTTCCCGTAGCAATGCAATCGTTTCAGTTACCAGGTCCCTGTTACATTGTTTTGCACCAGCAATGTCCTTGTTACATCTTCTCAGAGTGGCCAGAGTGACCACACAGGATGTCTTCACTTTCATTCTTGCCTTGAGTTTCTCTCTCCTATGGCTTCCACTGTACCAGAGGTCGGTGGTGCTACCCAGCTCAGCTTCTGTAGCTGTCTGGTCTCCCATGTCCCTGGTCTTGTGTCACACCATTGCTGGTGCAGGCCAGGTGCCATTGCCCTTCTTGGCACACACCCACCAAGAGCACACACGTATCTTTAAATACTGAGGTTCAAGACTTAAGAGCTGTGTAGTAAAGCAAGCCTTAGACACAGACTTCTAAAACAAGGTTTGGAAAGTGTCATTTGACATTGATAAGTAAACACAGGAAGATTTTTTTTTCTAATTTTGCACCAAGAACTGTTATTAGAAAAGTAAAACTGTCAAATAACAGTGTTTCATCCCAACACTGACTGAGCTGAAGATACTGGGAGTTTATTCCCAAATTATTCTGGGCGCAATGTAACCGAGAGCCACCTCTTCCAGCAGCTCCAATTTATAGCTTGTTATTAGAGAAGAATTGGCATAAAGAGATAGGATCCTCTGTTGTCTTTGTGTCACATAGCCCAAGGGTCCTAGAACCAGCAAAATTCAGACTGAGGTTTTACACTCCGTACACAGCTCTAGGTAGTGGAAGAATTTTCCCTTAGAAGAATTTACTTTGGTGCCAGCATGTGAGATGCTTCCACAGACTGTGTGTGGCTCAGAAGTAGAATCTGTCCTCGGCCTCATTTCCTTCATTCTTTCACTGGAGCAGTGCTGTGTTTGCTACGCCGCACTGACTGCTGTCAATGGCATCAAAGCTTCGCTACACCTGTGGGCTGTGCCTTTTTTCTCTTTTTTCCTTCTTAAAAATTGTTACAGAAGAATAACACAGCATATGGGAGGAGAGGAGGGGTTAACTGGGTAATATTTTAACCACTATATCAGGTAGATATTCTAATTTTAGTTTTTATGGAGAGCTTTTCTGAGTTGAGTGGGAGTTCTCTGCAGGGTAGACAAATCTTTTTGTACTTATTTTCCAGGCAATCTGATAGTTCATTGAAGATGAACATGAAATTCTATTCCTGACTTAGTAGTTTGATTTTATTAATATTGATAAACTAATGGATCATTTTGATTTTAGTAATTACACATTATTATTAAAAGACAATCTTCTCAGTTAGCTTTATTAAGAATCAGATCTAACTTATTAATTCAAATTCAGTTACAAGCTGATTTTATAAGGAACTTAATTTCTACTGTCCTCAAAATTGTCACGTACTCAAGTATATTGCCAAAATTGGAATTCCGAACTTCTCTTTATTGACTTGGTATACTTTCATTTTAGAAATCCAGCAACCTGACTTGTTTAGGAAATTATTAGTAACACAATTCAAAACCTAATTATCCTTTTTTCTTTGTACTGATTAATGCCTTTCTACTCAGTACTTTTCTGCCTTCCCGTGGAAGGACTTCTCTCTGTTTCTTTGCTTTGTTTGTCCTGGGCTGAAGTCTGCAAGCACTTTTGGGAAGCTGAGTCTTCTGAGTACATCACACCTGATTTTGTGTAGCTCAGAAACTCTAGTAACAAACTTCATTGACCTGAACATATGTAGCACTTCAGAAGAGGTTCCCTTAATAAAATGTTACCTTGTTTATGAAAATTCTTCCAAAATAGGCTGAATACAAATCCATTCAAAGGAAAATCTCTATATATTAATAAAAATTATCCTTTTAAAATCTCAGGGATACACAGAGGTATCTAAACCTGTCTGATATATATGCATTACCACTTTTATCATCACAGATCCTCACTTTGCCCATGTACTGTCAGGAGCAGCCTGGTGAACACAGAGCTCTCTGACATCTTGTAAAAAAAAGCAACCAATATTTTGTGAGTTTGGGAATTGTATTCCGCAGAAAATAGCACTAATGTTGCAGCAAGCAACATGTTTGGTCAAAGCTTTGTGGTCTCTGAGGAACCTTTGACTATGGCAGTAAGCTGAGCTATCATTGCAAGTGATTTAGAGAAGCTTGGGGGATTGGATGTTTTCTGTTTGCTGTGTGCAGCTATTACAAAAATAAAATTTGGCAAAGGAATGAATTTCTCAGGATTTGCTCTGTAAATCAGACCAAAATCAGATTGTATCCTTAGAACAAAGGCAGATGTATTTTGCATTTGAATATAAAACCTATCAAGTGGGTGGTGGGCAGAGAATGGGTAAATAAATACAAAACCTCTTAAGGGTTTCTTTCTGGGTTAGTTTCAAGAATGTCCCACAAAACAGGTTTTCATGGTTGTATGGGGCAATGTGATGCCATTCAACTTTCTTTCCTTTCTTTAGAAATTCTGAAGAAACTGTTGAAAACAGCTTCTGGGCTTTTACTAAAATAGTTTCCAGAGATGAGGAAAATGAGAGAATGCATATACAATCTTAGACAAATGATCTGCTCATATATTGAAGCCTGGATTGTAAAATGACTGCTGTGCCTTCCAGTGAATGAATATTCAGTGCTTCCCTGCTGGGTTGGCTTTTCCTATTTGAACCAGCTACAGCCCTGCACTGTGATTCACTTGTTACCAAATTAAACTCTTTACACATGTGGGAGATCCAACTTTATAAAGTCAAATTTTTGAAGTGCTTTCTGGTCAGCCCCTGTGCCTGTCACAATCTTCATAACGCACTGAATTAAGTTTAAAATATCATCCGTGTGTGTTGTTTTCTCCTGGCTGTTGAGCAGCCCTTCTGTACATCATGCATTTTTCTGTTGACACTACATATCACTTAGCAACCCAGTGAAAGGCCCTATATGCATTGATTGCACACAATTGTCTTTATGGGGTGGAAGTGTTAAGTGAATAAACCCCCACAGGTGACCAGACGGTCATTCCTCTCATGTTGATAATCTGTTTACATCAAAATATTGTTTACTCAGCTCTCTGATCTTCAGGAATCTACACGAAGCTGAAAGAATACAGTTAACTCCCCACACTCTGACACACAAGTATGAGCTGTATTTACATTCTCAGAGATGGGTAGATTAAAAAGAGAAGGATTGTTTTGTCTTTAACTTAGCTCTCCTAAATAAAGCATTAAAATGCATTTGACAGTTAACCACAGATGATAATGCAATCTTTATGCTGGGCTTCCCATCATAATGGAGAAGTTACAAGGCTGTCACTACACCATAAAGAAAGAATCTTTCCTGCAGTCTTACTGCTATCTTTTCTGCTTTCCTCTTTGTAAGTGCTGTTACCAAATTACCTTTGGAGGAGTTTGATTGTTTACGCTTATTTTTCTATACAGGGGCAATAGCTGAACTTTTAAAACGGGCTACAGTGTTCTCTTCAGACATTTGTCCTCGACATAAAGTACTCCAAAGAGAAAAAAATAGTTTTAAATTCCTCAGTTTTTGTGTGCTTTTTTTTCTTCCGTTTTATTGGGCATATTATATCCTTATTAATTACTGGGTGGGGGGATGAAGAAGAGAGTGTGCTGAACTGGAGAGAGATATTTCCATTGTTTTGTTTGCTTGTTGACAAAGATATAACTTCTAATGCAAGCAGGTTTTAATGAAGGTTTTGGGAACTCAACAGTTTATATCACAAAGAAAAACTCAGCACTTTTGAACCTTTTCTGCCAATTTGGGCAATTCTGAAAGATTTGAATGAGAAATCTTCCCTTTTGAAAAGATTTCAAAAATGCATACCCTGAGGTAGCTGAAGCAATTGGAAAATTGCAATCTCCTACTGTGACTTTTTCCCTTTTTCTGTTGTTGTTATTTGTAAAGGTCACACTGTAACATCTGTTAAAAATACAATAAGTGTAATTGAATTAAGTGAGTCAGTTATAGCTGCTTTTTCTGTTGGATTTTTCCCAATATATTATAGTCTGAGTCTTTATAGTCCCTTCACATAAACCTATTTTTTTAAAGACTCTGGAGGAACATGATAAGGACTTTAGCAGGGCTCTGGAAATCCCTGTTGCACCACATAGTAACTGCACTGGCAGCACTGTTTGACTTTTGAGCTCGTAAAATGATGGCTAGGCCACACAGATGTATGTTACTGCAATGTGTGTTTTCTGAAGCCAGTTTAAATCAATGTTTGCAGTCTGACAGATAAATGATCTGGGTTTACATTATGTTACCCATCTAGCTCCCATTGAAGTCCATGCACCCAGTCCTGGTGCACTGAAAATTCTGTTGACTCCAACTGGGCTTTGGTGATGCCCAGGGAGATGTGGCAGTGATTAACTTGGCACATCAGCTTCAGAGGAATTTCTCAGGTGAGGAAGGCAGTGGGAATTTGTCCCAGTGCTGAGATTTTCCTTGCCTGCAGTGAGATCCAGGCTGAGCTGGGCTTGGCTCAGCCCTGCTCTGGGATGGGGCACAGGGACAGGTGTGTGACCACTCTGGAATACACAGGGTGCTGGGCACTGGAGGTGCCCACAATCCATTTTCCTCTTAATGACTTTGGGATAAAGCTAGTTTTTATAAGCTGGAGAAGCAAGTTGATAAATTAATTTTGGTAGAATCACTTGAAAGCTCTGAAATTTTGTACATTACCTAGAAAGGTAATCCTTAGTTCTGCAACTGAATGAGTGGCTGCTTCTATAAACATTTTACTGTTACAAGTAAGATTTTTCACAGTATTAACTTTAACAACATGGGTGTTTGCTATGGAATAAAATCTTATATTGATGCACTGCCATTTTGCCAGTTAAAACAAGGGAGAAAAAAAATGAAGCTAAGACCATGATAGTTTCTGTGGTAATATTGTCTTCTGAAATAGGCACTTTTTGATTATTTAATGAGAGCAAGAAGAAAATAATTACTATTTTTTCTTAGGATATCTTTCGCCTTTACAGCATGGTGAGTTTTGTGTATTTCTTCATTAATTCTGTAATAAACCCAGTTACTTTTAAATATCTTGTATTTCTGTTAAATATGTCTTGGATTTTTTTCTAAAATCAATTTTACTACAAAGTGTTGACTTGGTATCTCAAAAACTGTTGATTTCATAGGAATGCACCTGAAAATTCTAGGAGCAACTTAGAAAAACCTGGGGCACTTTCTGTCTTCTAAAAAACTAATTTCTATTTCTTTGTATTGAAAAGTAGCCAGACTTATTTTCATGTGTTCAAAAGTTTGGTTGTTCAAGCCAAATATTTCCAAGGCTTTTTAAATAAAAAATTAATTAGTAAATAGTATTTCTTCCTTAAAGAGTCAGGTTTGAAAATAATGTAGGTGATGTTTTTTGCTATTCCATTCTACTCTGTTCAGTCACTGTCCTTAAAATCTTTAAATGGGGATGGGTTGGGGTGTAGAGGTGGTGACAAAATTTAAATACTGAACTGTTCATAATGAAGGTATGTGGTAAAAAAGCAGTAATGAAATTGCTGAACCTTTATCTGGATTGTGCTGCTTTGTGCTTTATCATAAACCGTCTCTCAACCTATAATATCTTTGTCTCCATATTTTTTCCATTCTGACAAAATTCCAGGCCTTCTAAGTCTAATGATGTTGACATATTAAAATGGTAGAGAGAAGAATGTGAACTGAGCCCCTCCTTTTAGCTAAATGTTATCTGCTTAGACTAATATTGCAATTGCCACCCACTGACATAATTTGTTTCACAGTCACAGCCTGGCAGCATGAATCAAATGTTGACATTCTAATTTCATGCACACATGGGTGTTTGGCTGAGCAGGCCTCAGCCTCTGAGCCATTCACGCCATACCTGTGTAAATCAGGGAGACAAGGCCTTTTCACAGCCGCCCAAAGGGAAGTTCCTACCTTCCAGCAAAGTCTGGGGCTGGATAAAGCTGCACAGCCCTGCCCTCTGCCCAGGAGCTCACACTGCTCTCACTGTACTAGGAGCTGGACGGGCATGTTTACAGGAAAACTAGCAATTAGGTTTGTTTTATTTTGTGTTTTGTTTTTAATTCAATGTGTTTAACAGATAATTCTCATAATTCCTGTATGAACTAGATGGATTTATTCTCAAAACTGTTCAAGTATTTCTGTCTAACTTGAAGTTGAAACATGCCACAATTTTGCTTACGGGGACTGTTGCCCATTAATGATTGTTAGGAAGATGTTTCACCAAAGTCCTCACTCCAAGCAGCCACAACTGGAGCTAAAATGAAATTCAGCTTCTATGTGCACATAACCTTTGAGCACACTGGCCAGAGAGAAAACTACAGTCAGACTCAGAAACCCACCTGCCAGACACTGGTCAGAGGCCATAAGGCTCAAATACTCTTCTCCTTTTAGTCTCATAGCTCTGTCCCTGGGAGCTGTCATCATGAAGAGGGAGAGAGGATGTGGCATGGCTGGGGCTGAGCTGCCTTTGCCACAGGAAGGGAGAGATGTGCAGCTGGCACCGAGTGCGAGTGAGCTGTGGGGATGGCCTGGGAAGGGCTGTTCCTCACAGGGACTGCTGCCTCCCACGGCCTCTGTCCTCTGCCCCAGCAAAAGGCCTGCCTTCTTGTGGCTTTTGCATGGCCAGAGAGTGCTGCCTTGGGGACAGCTGTGCCATGGAAAGGATTCCTTTCCCAGTTGCTCCCTCTGAAGAGAGCTGCTTCCCACTTTGATATGTGTCAAGTGCAATCCTGAGGCTTCTTGGGATAATCATGGCAAAGTCAGCCTCAGAAATCTAGTTTTTCACTACAAATACAGTAAAAGCTTGCAAGTGTGAACACTGTGGATTTTTCTGTCTCCATTTTGTAGTTTTGTTTTGGTTCCACGCAAAGTGCAGTTAATTGTGGTGAAAGAGCAGATTTATTTTGCTTTGAAGAAAGTCTTTTGTTTTTCTTGAAAGGCACACAAAAGTCACAAAAGCCAAAAGAATGGCTTTGAATGGTTATTCACAGATCTAGAGGCACTCTCCAATGGCACATGGCAGCAACATTCTCAGAGCTCCATAGTGGAGTCTCTGAGAAGGATGCCAAGGAGTTGCTGTGTCAGGGGGCTTGATGTCAGGGGCTTGGTGGCACCTGATCGTTGAACAGAGCAAACTGTCAAACATAAAAATACCTGCCTGCTGCTTTCCCAGCATTGTGTGACTTTGGGAGCTCTGGAAGATCTGGTTTGTTATCAAGTACTGATGAGAATAATAGGTTGTCATGAGCCATGTGACATTCCACTATTTTAATTCATTGTGGTCCAGAAGTGACTGTGGCTGCGATCCAGTGCTTCAGCTTTGGCATTCCTGGATCTGCCAGGAGTGCCATGACTGAACTGTGTGAGGACAGTAACACATACAGATCTCTTGTCCTCTGGAAGGATTCCAGACTGGGCATGCACAACCCATTAATGGGCTGTCTACACTGAGCTGGAAGACAGGACCTAGCTGGCATGGGCAGTCCTGCAGCTGTGGAAAGGGAAGAGATTTTGGCTCAGGCACTTGGACAAGTCCTTGTGTCAGAGATGTGCCAGATCTTAAAGTTTTTTCAGCATAAAAAGGAACTTGGGGGGTTTTAGTCCAGAAAAATGACACTCAGTAAACCGTGCAGAAGCAAATTTTTTTCCCTCAGAAGGATGGAGAGCTGAGCAAACCCTGCGAGCATCAGATGTGCAGTATAAGGGACATGTGAACATTTCAGACTGGAAGTCTGCTGAAGCAATATTGTAACAATTATATTAAAGCTAGCAGAACCAATTATCAAGTAGAGACTGATATAACCAATCCACATTAAAAACCCTGGGCAAATCTTCACTCATCCTCAAACAATAACCTTGAGAGGCATCCCCACACAAGGGAGGAATATCCACACACTCTCCAAGGGGGTGTATGTTAGAAGATCCTGCCATTAAAAAGTGTGACTGAGCTTTGATAGTGTGAAATGATCAACTGCCAGTCTGCAGGCTGGCTGTGTCAGCTCAGCATCTTTAGATAAGTTATCAGTAGTAGCACTTGTGGTTCCTTTTATCAGGTATTTTGTTTTACCTCAGAGTGGTTGGTTCCTCTTATCAGGCACTTTGTTTTACCTCAGAATGTTTCACTTCGGGGTTGATGAGTCAGGCCGGTTTCTGCATTCTTCAACACCAAAAGGAGCACAACGCCCCCTGCTCCATTCACCACTGAGAGCTTAGCTGATCATGCATTGTTCAAGTTATCTTACTCCACTCTAGGCAGAACATCCTGCTACAAATTTCAAGAATCTGCCAAGATTTGCTATTAGCAGTTAGAGGAAAATAATAATTTGATAGGGAAAAGAAACTATGTGGATGGTGCAAGGGGTCTGGCTGATAAATTATTTTATTATTTATCAGCTTTCTGTCATTGTATTTCAGACTCTGGACATGTTGGATGTTTTATGACAACGTACAATTTCCCAATTTCATATGGAAATGGGAAATTTCCCAATATATGAAATTTCCCAANTATCAGATATTTTGTTTTACCTCAGAGTGGTTGGTTCCTCTTATCAGGCACTTTGTTTTACCTCAGAATGTTTCACTTCGGGGTTGATGAGTCAGGCCGGTTTCTGCATTCTTCAACACCAAAAGGAGCACAACGCCTCCTGCTCCATTCACCACTGAGAGCTTAGCTGATCATGCATTGTTCAAGTTATCTTACTCCACTCTAGGCAGAACATCCTGCTACAAATTTCGAGAATCTGCCAAGATTTGCTATTAGCAGTTAGAGGAAAATAATTTGATAGGGAAAATAAACTATGTGGATGGTGCAAGGGTTCTGGCTGATAAATTATTATATTATTTATCAGCTTTCTGTCATTGTATTTCAGACTCTGGACATGTTGGATGTTTTATGACAACGTACAATTTCCCAATTTCATATGGAAATGGGAAATTTCCCAATATATGAAATTTCCCAATTTCATTCATATGTATTTAATGTAAGAAAAAAACTCACAGGTTAATATTGTTGATACTCTGCAAGACAATGCATCAGCATTTGTATTTCTCTCAGGAGGCATTAATGAGGTTTTTTGGACTCCCTGTGGTCTCCTCTGTGCTTTGAAAGAGCCCTCTGGCTTGCCCTCAGCTCTTCCTTTTCCCAAATAAAGAAACAAGATATGGAAAAGAGACCCGCTCCTCTTCTCCACATGCTCTACATGCCAGCAGGCAGGGCTGGAGCTGAGATTCATTACAAGCTGCTCTTTTCCTGCCAGTTCAGAGCTGGAGGTGTCAAATGTGGTCTGTGCCTGGACCTGCTCATTTGACATTGGAGAGGATTTTATCAACTGGCTACTAAGCAAAATTAGTCAGGATTTATTTTGATTTGGTTTGGTTTTGGTTTTTTCTCAGTGTTTCATTTATTTGTTTGTTTGTTTTCAGCCATCTGGTTAGTCCAGAAGGAGAGAGCTGGAAGGGAGAATTTTTTGGTTTGCATATTTTTATATAATGAGAACCTGGCAGTGGAGCTATATAAGCATCTCATAGAGAAGAAGCCTGATCAGCTGGCACTTGGCTGTGTAGCTCATGGTGCTGGCGGGTGTCTTATCAAATTGTAACCAAAATAATGATGAGTGAGTTTTAGATTGAACTTTAAAATTCCTTGAGAAAACCAAACTGTAACTTGCAGCTTTCTGCATGCTTAGGTAAGGTAAAGAGAGGGAAAAGAGGATTAAATGATGTGCTGTGTAGTGATATTGCTGTGCAGGCACAAGCAGAGCTCAGCAGGAACATAGGCTGTGGAGGACCCTGCAGGAGCCTAGGGATGGCTCAGGGTGTCATTGTGTCCCTTGTGAGGAAGCCCAGGACCAGAAGGATGCAGGCACAGACACCAAGAGTAGGGTTAGAGCAAATGAAACCTCAGAGTTGATTAAAGAATTTCAAATCTCTCCAAAGAGATTTGAAATCTGCGATTTCTTTATTCCATCAGGTCAAACATACAGTGTCTGGATTAGAGAACATTATCAGCTGGGCCAGCCTCCTAAATCAATTAGGACTTGAAGGGCTTAGTAGCACATTTAGAGGAGCTTAGTGATAAATTCTGTCTTGTTATTTCCACTGAAGTGGCAGTAGCTAATGTGAGAGTAACTTAAGGTGGTGTGTATGAGAGAAGGAAAAAGCACCAGAAAGCAGTGAAAAAGAAGGTAGAGAAAATAATAAAAATGTGTCTAAGAAAAATACACAGTGATACTCTTTGCCTATCTCATTCATGAAAGCTTATGTCACTACAAGCAATTTGAATATCATCTATTTGACTCAATTTCTTGAGAATTTGGGCAAGAATGTAATCACCTCTCTTCACAGAATGCTGGGTTTTATTGTGTGAGATAGTTTGTGCTATGACTGAAAGGAAAAATCCTGGCTATTGCTACAGAAAGCTCCATGTGACTGTGCCTCTCCTGTCAGGAGCAGAAGCCAGGCCTTGTTTGCAGGTCATGTTTGCTAAATTGTGAGCTGCTAAGGGAGGGTTTACAGTGGTGTGAAATGATAAAAGCCTTTGGCAGGCTTGTTGGCTCAGCCAGCACCCACACTGCAGCACTATCTTTGGGCTTTAGCTGAGTCACAGAGAGCCAGCTCAAACGCATCCCCCAAAACTTTGGGTGCCAAGGTTAGCACTGGCAGAACCATATGCAGTGTCTATAGCCTAAGTCCAGCAAGCTGGTCATTTCCTAATGCTGATACATCTCTTTCAGAAATAGAGACTGTTTCAGCCTGGCAAGGATGTACAGAGGAACTATTACAAAAATTAAAATGTCACAAGGTTTTACAAAAGAGTATTTGAATCACATGGAGATTATAGCAGAGAAAAAGTGAGTGTATGACAGAGGATTATGTTTGGCACTGTCCTTTATGCCAGTGGGCTTGCATATTTTATTAACCATGCCCACCTTGAGGGTGGTTTGTGCAAGGATTTGTATTCTCAAATGCCTAGAGGTGAATTTACTACATCTTTTCTAATAACTTTTTCTTAAGTGTGTAAGACTCCTTCAGACTCCTCTTTTGCATTAAAATAGGCTGTCGCTGGTTCCTTTCCAAGTATCAGGAAGCCAAAACCCCCCAAATATTCAGATGGAAATGTAGCTCTGGTGTAGTTAAGAATATGAGTGCAAATGATTCTGAAACAATTTTCCTGAGATTTAAGCAGGTTCACATGCCTTCAATAGTGGCAAAGTATGTCCTTGGAGAGCCAGATCATTGTGACTTCTGACCCTGTGTATCTTAACTGAAACTTAATTCTTATAAAGATAACTCATAGGAATTTCACAGGTGCTTTCTAAGGAATGAGTAACTTTTCCTCCTCCTCCCAACTCTAGCCAAATAAATCTTTAGGCAAAAATAATTTTATCTCTCCTTTTATGTAGTTTCCTGTTGGGAGAATATCTTTCATTTTCATGTGTACTATGAGTGTAGTACTTACATTTAAGATGGCAAACAAAAATCTCCAGCAAGGCATTAAAAACCCCCTCGTTCTGGATTCTATCCATTTGTCTTCCCTTTGTCCTTAATCTTGATTTGCCCTGTAGGTTAGTCTTATCATAAAGACAGTATGAATGACTGTCTCAGCGTCTTTCCTCATTAATGCTGCAGGAAATTGATGAGTAGATCTCTGGAACTGTGGATTTTTTTGGCAAGAATTATAGCCCCTATTTATTTTGGAGGGACCCATGTGGCTTTCTAAGTAAATATATGTTAAAATTTTTCCCCAAAATAAACAGTACAAGTAATTGCTTGATATATGAAATTGACATTTTGGCTTTGTGATTTGCTATGATATGTAAAAATCTAATTTCCTCCTTGGAAAGATGCTATTGCAAAATTGTAGGTAAATTAAAATCAGTGGTTTATTCAGAAGGTGAGTAATAGACTCTGTTTTAATATATCAATATTTATTCTGCAGCTTCTCAGGTCTGCCCAGATATGTGCCATCTAATGTTAAATGTGTGCTGGCTGTGATATTACCTTTGTTGGTAATTGAAATGGATAAAGATTGATGTAAGTGTCTTACACACTCACTCCAGCCAGGATTTGTAAATAGCATTGCTCCAGATACTAAAAGAGCATTACAGGAGTTTCACTTTGAGCATCATATTCATATTCTCTGTTTACTGACTTGCTGATAGGCACCTCAGTAAGTGTACTTGAATTCTAAAAAAATCAGAGGATGAAGTGTAATTTTGTACGTTTAATGAAGCTGTGTCTACTAAATCTCTGCCTTGAAGGAATCTGTTGGATAAGTATTATATTCATAACTGCTTCTATTTGTGCATCCTTTTCTAATTAAAATTAAAAATAGGGTCCAAGAAGGAGAAGTAAATGGCTTCGTGCACTGAGCACCTTTTGACTCGCTGAGGTGCCCAGTGAATTGACGCTGATAAAGCTTTGGACATGTGCCACGTTATTAAAAGTAATGGCACTGAGCTGGATGGCAGAGCTGTGGGGAGGAGGAGGGGGTGGCCAGTTCTTTAAAAGAGCCTTGTGCTCTTTTAAGGATATAAGGCACCTCAGAAAAACAAACATTCCAACAAAAATAGGTTGAAAACAACTAAGTTAATGGAATTATTGTGATTTTTCAGTAGTAAATACGACTGCAAAGCTAAAAACAATAAAAACACTTTAATAATAAAATTAATAAAATCTGTCATGATTTTACATCTTGCAGTTCATAATAAGGTACAACAGCATAATTATATCCATGCTGATGAATCATAGAAAAGCTGTTCCTCTGCTTTTGTTCTGTAGTCAGTGATTTTTCCTGACTGAAACTAGTCAGCTGCTTCTCCAGAACCTGAATGTCTGAACAATTGGCTTTGGATCATACTCAGAGTTTGGGGATTGCTGAGTAATGTCCAATTCAAATGGTCTTCTTTTATTATATGGAAATACCAGAAAGTTTATTTAAATTTGTCTTTAGTTTTAATCGTATTTTATGAAATTGGAATATCTGCAGTGTGAACCTCAGCTCTAGTGAAATTAATTTCTCTCTATAATGCTGTGATCTCTTTGCATAATTTGATGGATTGAGCAGAACTCCAGTTTAACTGCAGCAAACTAGACTCTTCTTTATAAAATTTACTTGCTCACTGGCCTCTTTTTTTTTTCTCCCCAAGACAAATTTTCACAAATGTACTTCCAAGGAAGTACACTCGAGAATTGTCACATTTTGGAAAAATAAATGTGGGATAATTATTCCAAAATACATTTGTATCTCTTGGTCACTACTTAGTCTTAGCAATAAAAGCTTTGTTAGGTGATGGTTATTGGGTTTAGAAGTTAGACTCTTCTGTGTTCTGGTTTCTTTTTTGTGTGGCAAAAATTTATGCAATTGAATTTATACAAGCATGTGCATTTGTGACTAAGAACTATTTTCTTCCACCATTTTGTCCTCATTAAAATTTAGTCTGAGTTATCTGAATGTTGACAGAAAGGAGGATAAAAGGTCAGAAATGTGTAGCAGAAATAATACATTAATTTGCAGTAATTCTGTAGCTGGCCTTTCTCTACTAGTACATATTCCAGAAGGCTTGAAAAAAATCTTTATAGGCACAGATTTCTGCAGATTGTTTTTTTAGTGATTATGGGACCAAGCCTTAGCTGGGAGATTCTGGCAGAAGCTAAAGGATTCCCATGTGAACAGAGTATTCTGATCCAAAGGAAAGTGGAATTTTGTTGGCTCTAGGAGTTTGTTTCAATCCATGTAGATTCAATTTTCTTGAGAGTAAAATATAAGCTGTCTTTTGCCAGCACTTTCACTAAGATTGAGACCTGCCCTCCCATACTGTTGTACAGTACAACTCTTATTAATTCCTCTTCCTGCTGGGAGTGTGGAGTGGGAGATGTTTAAGTCAATGCTTGGATTGTTATATAAAGCTACGGAGTGGGATCCCTAAATAAAAGCTAATCCTGTACAGGAAGTTTGCATATGGCTGTTGATACAAATAAATAAGAGAGGAAGCAAATAAGGATCATTTGGTGATATAAACTCCAAAATAAACATTTGAATTGTGTCATTGCTGCATTTTGGAGTGAAAATCCTGCTTCAGATAACACTTCAGAATTACTCAAGGATGCAACCCAAAAAAAAAAAGCATCTGGAGGTATTGCATGATCTACTATACCAAGTCTCCCTCTTGGCTGTCCAGGAAAGAAAGTGACATGAGGACAGGACGGTGCACAGACCTAGATTCACTTCCAGCTCTAGAGCTCCTGTGTTACCTCAGACTAATGCCTGTAGCTTTTGTGCTGTTCTGCAACAGGCAGAAAAATCAAATGTAAGTTCAAAGAAAAGAAAATGTATTCAGTATTAAACCTAATCCAAACCCCATGTACTCCAGGAACTTTCTCCACTCAGGCAACAGAAGGCATGACCAAAACCAGCACAGATTTTTTTTTGAATGCTGGAAATATGAAGACTTCCTAGTGTGGATAGAGACTATTTTGTATTTCAGGCACATGAATTCAATGACAAGGCCTTTGACAAGGATGAACATTTCTTATGCTTACCAGTCACATCCAACCCTTCTGCACCTGGAAAAAGAACAATTGGGGAAAAAAAAGTAGCACACTGAGTGTTTTTCAGACCAATTGATTTCAAGTCTAGCAGGGCTCTGCAGTTTTACTTCTGACTCCTGTCACTCCACAAGGTCTTTCCACTCCACCAGCCCTCACAGCTTCACCCCTGTGCCTTAAATCTGAACTTGTGCTGCAAATCAAGGTGGTTCCTATGGTGCCCCTATCCCACCTCAAGCCATATAACATACAGCTTGTCCTGAGTAAGCTTAACTGGCTGTTGTCTGAAAGAGGATCTGTAGCTGAAAAGGTCTTTGGGCAAGCTTGTTTCCTTGCTCTTACCAGAAAACTTTGGGCCCTTCTTTTCCAGCACTAAACTTTATAATTCCTCTGCTGGAATGACAACTCTGGCATCTGAGAGTGTTGCCAGCCTCATATCTCTTCCCTTAAATACTGAGATCCTGTTATCACAAATCTGCCTGATACCTCTGGCTTTGTTCATACAGAGCAGAGCTCTGTGACAGGAGCTCACTGGAGCTCCGGACTTGAACCCCAGAGCCCTGGGGCTTCGCATGGATAGGATGCAACCCCTGCAGTATAGCTCCAATACAGTGATTTGTATGTAGGAGGCAGATTCACTTTGCTCTGTGGAAGAGAGACTTGCAGCTGCTCAATGCTCAGTGCATTGCAGCAAGGTTGGAGAAGCCTTCAGCAGCAATAACAGCTCAAGGCACTCTGGATCCTCTTGTGGGCACCTCAGTGATGATGGTGTCTGAGGGCTCACTGCACGGAATCCTACTGAGAAGAGATCAGAATAGGGTGTGTGGTGTTGCTTTGGGGTTTTGGTCACATGTATTGCTGATTTGATTTGCAGTGAGTCTGTGTGACTGACAGGGAGTCAGGAGCTTGTGGAAGTAGGTAGGGGAAAGGCAGTAGGTCAGGCTGCCATGGGAGTCACTGACTTTGCCTTGTGAATTTATACTTTGAGGATTGCTGTTTTGGAAACTTTTGCTACATTTGCTCCTTGGTGAAAATTTTTAGGGGAACCTTCCTTCAAGTCATATCCTTGCAAACTACACATATGTGCTAAGTGTAGCTGATGGGAACCAGAGATGTTTACTAGATTCCTTCTTGAAGAAAAGAAGTGAAAAACCTCTCCATGCTAATGGCTAGGCAGCATTTTATGAAGAAAATTTAAGAAATTAATTAACTGTAATAAAATTTCACCTCTTTAACCTTAGCTCTTGAGCAAACCTGAGCTAAATAAACATCTGACCATTCAATCTCTTCCACTTAAGGTTAACTTGAGTTTATTATTCAGACTACTGCCCTTGTGTATTAGGCAAAGCATAAATTATGCATACTAATTACCTTGGATGGGGCATGACTTTAATGAATTCTTTTAATTAAACTGCAACACAGTGGTTTTGTAGAGGATGGTCTATATTTCATCCTTAAACTATGTAACCTTCATCTTTGTCTGGAGAGATCACACATTTGAGTTGGTTTAATTCACTTAAGTAGTAAATACAAAGAGCAACCTACCCTCGCTATCACTGGGAAATTTGAAAAATGTTCATGTTCTGTTGCAGTGCTAAGAAATGAGATTCTTGAATGAAAAGCTATGATTCTGTCAGGAAAGGAAGGGCCAACACACAGGGAAATGGTAGGTATTCCTGAAGGAATGAAGCTAAAGAGTGGTGTGGTATTGGTAATTTCCAAAACAAGCACAGGTAAATCATTTCCCAGGACTTCTCATTTACTTGCCATTTTATATTAGATAATTCTGCTGGTTTACCACTGAGTCCCCAGTATGCTCTTTCTAAGAAGCTTTAGCTTCTCAAAAATGGTCAAGACACAGCAATTCAGTTACACTGTTTCCTGCAAAGGATTTGCCCACAGTGGCAGCACCAGTAAATTCCTAGCAGGAATAGCAGCAGAGATGAAACAATTCATTTGATTCTGATTCTTAAAAGCAAAGCATATATGTGTCCTTTCTCTTTTGCCTTTTGCTGGAGTTTACTATTTTGTTCCTGTTTACCTGTTCTGGGCAGTTTTGAGGCCTCTGTGACTTCCCAAAATCCAAAGAAAGAAACTGTTCCTTGGATTTGCTTCAACTGCCAGTAACTGCTGGGTTAAAAAGAAGTGTTGTGGCTGACAAGAGTGTATTTAAGAAGGAAAATAGCAAAGGTTGCTCGTCTTGTCATCTCTTCTCTCCCATCTATCCAGGTCACCTTCCTTCACAGTCCATACAACGGCAAGCTGTGCTCCTGGCCAGTCATGCTGGCACATTTGTGTCCTACTCTTTCCCCATGGATCTAACATGGTATCCTGCCCATTTCTTCACAGCTCCCTATTTGGTTGTTTGCTGCTTGTGCACTGGCCAAAGTACCCATCTACACAAGTAAATGGGAATTTTCTAGTTCAAATTCATTGTTTGTAGATAGCTCCATCCCTCTGATGCTGGTCCTTTCATCCCTTATTGTTTCTTCAGTGTTCATTGTTGTCACTTTGTTTGAAAGGAATATATGCCCCACACAGCTGTTAGTGTGGTTATCTCCTACCACAGAAACCACCTGCAGTAACACAGGAAAAGACTTGATGAAGGCCCTTCTAACCCAAACCATGCTATAATTCCATGGCAATAGGAATAATTATACTCCTATGTATTCAGTGCATCCAAATTATTTTACATGTTTGCACCTTATTGAATCTAAGGTATGATATGCATATAAATGAATAACATACTGTATATGTGGCATCAATCTAACTTTTAAGATTTATTTAAATATTTGGTGCTTGACTCCGTTCTTAGTTTTTTTCTGAGGTCTTCTGTGGCAACACCTGAATTTCACATTTTATAATAGAAAGCAAAATCTTCAGTTACAGTGAAAATGAGTTAAAAGGCTTGTGCTCATAGTATGTGACAGGTTTATTCCATGTAGAAAGAGCCAGATTTTAGAAAGTTGAAAACTTGCTGGCATGCAAATGTTGCTTCTATCTCTTGTTTGGCGAATGAATTTTAATATGCACTTTGTAACATATTTAATCTCATCTGCAGTTCCTTGGGTGAATCTGCAGTTTAGGCTTTGCTCCGCATTGCAGCGATTCCTGTGTGATTTCAGTCATTCCTTGATGCCATTGTTTGCCATGGGCTTGTCTTCCTCTCGGTGCCTGCAGGCTGTGCTCTTATATAGCATATGTTTTGACAAGCCATCTGGTTTCAATAGGTTTCCCAAGTGCCTGCCTTCTCACAGCCTGTCTTTTTGGCAGCCACCAGTGCCTACAAACCCTCTGCCTGTCTTTCTCCATGGGTCAGAGATTCTTATTTTAGCATGGAAACATTAACTCTTGGGATAAATAAAGAAATACCTTACACAACCAATGGGACTTTATTGGTGCAGGGAAAGGGACTGAAACCAAAGGATTCAGCCCAGCTCCCGTGAACACCCCTGTCTGACACACAGGGGTGAATGAAATGGGTTTAGCTGCCTTCTGGCTGGGCACAGTGCCACACCAGAAGGTTCTCAGCACCAGCAACCAAGAACCCGTTCACAGCATGTGTATGAAAGGTGTTTGAACACAGCATTGCTCCAAGGGGTGAATTCAGCAGCTGTGTACCTTACACTTGCACATCTAATCATCAGAGAACTTTGTCTTCACTTCTACAGCTTTTTAAACCCCCACAAAAGTACAGAATTAGCAGAATAGAGAAAATAGCATCCCAACTGTTTACCTTCCCTCTAAAAGGTTGCTCTGTTCAATGACAAAATGGGTACTGAGCAAATCCAAAGATCAGGATCAATAAGCAGATATAAAAAGGCATTGTTACATACAAAGTTATTTGGCGGTAATAAGAGATTGGCTTCAACCATTATTGTGTATCTTCAGCAGATTGTATGGGGAAATAGTAGGGGGGAGTCTTCCTCTGCTTTCTGTATTCCAACATGGTAAAATTACTTGAATTACTGGTGTTTGTGTGAGTTGAAAGCACAGAAATGCTGCTCACATTTGCTTGTTGTAACACACCCGGAAACAGTGGTGTGGTTTGGATCATCCCACACGCTGAATATATGCTTGGCCATATCTTCTCAATGAAAGTGATGCTTTGGCATTCTTCTTCTTTAAACTTTTAAGTTTCTGACCCTCTTCTGCCCAAAAATTAGTTGGGCTATTCTTTGACTTCCATTGATATAATAAGAAGATTTATATAAAGATGAGACCAGTTGTCATATCAAATAGTTTCTGCTTTCTCTGTAGTGAGAAATAAAATAAAATCTTAAAACTCCTTCTTCCCATGCCTCCCTTCTTTTCAGAGTGGGCAACTTCACTCCTGGTTTCACTAAGGATACTGAATATCTACAGCTAGATTATTTACAAGGAAGTCTACTTGAGATTAATTTGGGGTAGACAGAAGCAGTAGATGGTAATAACCCCATCAATCACTTGCTGCTTCACAACCAGTTTCAAGCAATACCACTAGATTCTTTTATAAGACATAGAACAAGTCTTCCAGAGCTCCTGGCTCCCAGATTAAGTAAACCCCCCAAAGCAAATGCATCCTTTCTTGACTGATCATTTCTATTGAAGAGCATCAGGAAAAAATAGGAGAGCTGTGAATTAGCTTGGAAGGACTGGCTTTTAAATGTTACATTTCAGTGATTATTGTTTGCTCGCTACTACCAAAACTAGTTTATGGAAATGAAAAACCCTTTGATATTTTATTGCAATTTAAAGAAAATTAAGATTTAAGGACAATGCATCTTGGCAGACAGAAGTGTATGTGCAGTGGGTGATATGAACAGAGCCTGGAATAGTCTGACGTTGTATGCCTTGTATTAGCATGCCAAATCAGTCTGCAGTTTTTCCAGCAGAAAGCAACATATAAAGCAAGTCTCCTTTTGAAAAGTGAAGATCCTGTGTATTATTTGCTGTGATTAAATGCCTGTAGCAACAGAGAATTTAATTTCATCAGGAATCTGCAAAAGCATAGGGGTCATTCCAATTTGTAACACTTGAAGGTACAGGGAATAAGTACATAATGTTGACTATTATTTTATTCAGGTTCTAAGCTCTACACCAATTAATTTGCAAAACAAAGCAGTAAATAGAAACTAGATTTTCTTTTGCTCCAAATACATTATCCAGAAAATTCTGAATTACATTGGGATAGGCTAGCATTCATACAATTCTTTGAAACTCTTCTCCTCAAGTTTCCATTCTTCTGTAGGTATATGGCAATTCCAAGTCAGCTGTCAGAATAAAGCCTGGTTTGTGGATGTGAACTGACAATCATCTTAACTGTATACTTGTACCTAGGGGAACTACTCATGGAGTTTTATTGATTTCTTTCAGGCCTGGCCCACAGAAGGTAAAAGATTCTTAATGACAAGGGGGCTAAAAACCAGTGTTAGCCCCTGGCAACTGGCAGCAGTTTCCCACCTAACTCTCTAATTTAGTCTGGCTGATCTTCTTGAATCCTACATATTTTTTAATACGACTGAAGAAAAAACAGCTTTACCCTTAAAATCAAGCTTTATTAATTTTCAGAAGATAGAATCTTGTTCTGTTATCATTAGTACATGGTATATGAAGCTGTAGTGTCATGATGGCAGCTCAAATGCTTTCACAAGCTCAGGCTGCAAAATCCACTTTCTCACTGCTGCAATTGCTGATGCTGAATTTAGTGACCAGACTGAAATGCTTTCCAACAGTTACACGTTCTCATGGACTGAACTCCCTGTTTTGGAGCTGTGACCCTTTTAAAGATAATGTGTAATTCTGCTGGAGATTTCATTAGGACCAGTCAGGTGTTTAGAGCTAGACAGGCAATTCATTCAATGTTCCACTAAACTGAGGAGCAAAATTTTTGAATAACACTGCTGCAGCCAAGATGTGACTTACACATTCAGAGGTGTAGGCCTGGTGATGTGTTGCAGCAGACTCGCTGATATACTTGGGAAAAACAGGGAAGTTTGAAGGTTATTAAGTTTGGCTCTATAGTTCTCATAAATTAATTAGTCATAGAGATGTATATGAATTACTCTTTATTATTTTTGTTGTTAGTCAAGGTTTTTTCCACACTGGAGCATGAAAATTTAGCTTGCAGTGGACTTTGTTATTGTATTCTCTTTAAATCTCTATTCTTAGTTGAAGTAAATAAACCAACAAGGTAAAGAGAGCTGATAGCTACTCCATCTGTATTATGGCACACAATGATGGCTGGAAGTTAAAGGTTTGATATATAGATCTATTTTTTTATTGCCAGCCCCTGCCCCTGAAGAAAGTATTAAAATTTCCAGATGAGTAACCAAACAATAAATAGATGAGACAGTTGCTGTGAATATCTGATTTTTTGCATAATAATGAGATATTGCTGGATAATATGCTTTGCAGTCCACAGTTTGTCTACATTATCATTTTGATCGGACAAGTGCATAAGAAAGATATACAAGTGAAGCTGTGCCAGGTCTTCTATTTTAAATTTTTTCTATGTGAGAGTTCAGTTAAATTTCTAGGACATCTTAAAAACAAAACCAGTTCTAGGAATATCCCTACATACATGCACAGACATTCTTTGCACACACCCTCACATACAAAATACACAGCCAGTATCTGGCCTTACAATTTCTAATGTGCAGCAGAAACACTGTGTGCAAACTACAGATTCTTTCTCGGGCCAGCTAGGTTAGAATTAGGGGCATTTTCAGTGAGCATCTTCTCTCCTGCCTTGCAAAAAGCTCATAGAAACATAAGCCCATAAGTTCGGGGCTGTAAGGGGGTCTTTCAGCTCACTGCAGTACCTTGTTCCATCACAGAACAGGCCAGAGCAAATGAGACTTTGGGTTCAGTCCCAAGTGATGGATAGAAATTTCTCGTTGCTTTCACTGTGGAAAGAAACCTGAAGTTGAGACATGATGATCTTCATGAAGGGCTCAAGAGAGTGACATCTAGTACCATTTGGGTGCCCTTTAGATGGGTGGGAAATACTGGGCCAGTTGAACTCCCTAACAAGTTTCTTAGAGTTGCATATAAGGGCACAACTGGCAGCACTGAAGCAACACCTCAGTCACAGCTCTCATGTCAGGAGATGCCCAGCAATACTGCTAATATCACTGTCTAGGTCAAAGCTGCTCCTCACTTAGGAAGCTGATTGAAAAAGTCAAATTAAGCAATTTTTAAAAGTTATTCTGGAGTTTTTCTTTTAAAGTTTTATTGAGAAACATGGAATCAGAGTTTAGTTTTCATTATATAAACAAACTAAAAACAACAAAACAAATGAAAAGCTATATCATTTTTTTGAACAGTTATCTATTTTCTGCACTTGACCTTGTCATCTGGGCAGGAAGATGTGTAAGCCCAAGCTTCAAGAAGAATTTTTTCTGGTGTGCAGAATTCCACCTCCTATTGTCTGGTTTAAGTCTGAGCCCTCTAAATCCTTCAGGGGTATCACATCCTTCCTTTCTCCTCTATTATTCTTAGATCTTTCAGTCTTCTCCCAGTCTTCCCACAAATGTTTGCTTCCTCCAGGTTTTGAGAGAGCAGGGTCCTGTGTTCCTTGCTTGTCACCCAGTGACTGCAGTGAGAGTCCTTGCTGTGCAGTGACAAGCTTGGCAGGCACAGTGAAACACCGGCAATTCCACGGCAAACATCTGCTGGTTCAACAGAGGAGCTGAATTGGCTCTGTCCTCCTTCTTTTTTCATCTGTTTGTGTCTGCCAGATAAGAAATCCATGCACTTATAAAACAATGGTAAATAAATAAACAAGGCCAGCAAATATGACTTGATGTGTCCTAAAAGCACTTACGGCGTCACCTTTCCTCAGCAACAGAGATGAAAACCACTACTGGATTAGAGGAATTGACACAGCTACTGTACTGCAGCTCTGCTAGCACATGTATGATTCAGCTTACAGAAGGACATTTCTGATTTCTTGATGGTACCCCCACACCAGATTTATGTATCAGTAGTTTCTGACCCTACTTCTTCACCAGAGCATACTCACTGCATCAAGAAATAGTGCAGGATTTTCCAGGAGTTTAAGGTATCTATCAGCATTTCTGTAGTGATGGATACCCCAAGGAGAACTTCCATGATGCACAGCCATCATTGTTGTACTGGGAAGCCATTCAACCACAAAAAAGAAGTAGAACCAGGTTTTGGCCTAGTTACTCATTTCTGCTGGTGAAAAGTCCCACACTGCAAGTGACACCTGGCATATGTCCCAATCCACTTTCTCAGGATCCCTCATACTGTGACCAATAAACAGGAATTTTCTGAGTTCTTTTTCCTCAGTCATGCAGGTCCAACCCATATCTCCAAAACACAGAGTCAAATTCAACCCTTAAAGCACAGACTCTTTTCATGTACACCATGACATTCCCTGTCCTGGCAAAATCCCAGCTTACTGCATTTGTCCTCAGAAACAAGATGCATCATCCTCCTACTATGCTGTTGGAATTATGTGACTGACCAATTAATTATATTTTAAAGATTATAATATGGTTAATGGGCAGAAAACTTGGTAAGTCATCAGACTAAGTGTACTGCAGGTGCAGCATCTTTTTTCACTGGAATTTGATTCATTCACAAAATTATTTTTCTATTCAAAGCAACTGTCATGCTTCCTTTGTCCATAGATAATTAAATAAGCTTTCCAATTTATTCATATATTCTAATTTACATAGGGTACCGACCCAAAAAACCTTTCTGCTTACCCAGAGAGAAGACATAAAATATGTAGATAAATCCAACTGGCAGCCAGGGCAGAATAAGAGCAATTCTGGCTGGTGAGGGCACTGTTGCTGTAGCTCGGAGCCTGGCCCTGGCTGGCTCAGCAGTGGGAGTTGGAGCTGGAACAAACTGAGTACTGCCAGAAAGCTTTCTGTCTTCTTTTCTGAGGTCAGTCACAAGAAAGTGCAGCTCTGAGATATTGAACTGTCCTGTGCAAAGCTCTTACACTGTCTTTGATTACATCTTCTTTAACTGAGCTTTCTAGGATACAGGCTGGTACTCAGAGTAAGTTTCTACCCTGTAATTTCACTTCTTCCAGGCACTGGTCTTTGTACAGGCCCTCTGTGATAAGAGAATTCCATCCAAAGCTCATCAGCTCTGTGCTATGTTCTGAGCCTGAGGCTTCCTGCAGCTGAGGTTCACATTTCTCAGAGGTTCCCTGTGTTCAAAGTTTTAGATACTTCTGTGATTCCTCCAACCATAAGATTCAAATCTTTCACAAACCTTTGTGCACACAATATTATTGTGAGTTCAGCAAATGGCACTGGATTCTTTACAGAGAAGAGGCACAAAGAGGCCCAACATACAATATTTCCTATGTCTCAGAAATAACTTCTACAAAGGTGCTTAGATACTGACGCATTGTAAGGTGTTGTAAACCCTTTGCAAGTTTGGAGAAGAGAATATACAAGTACTTTCAAGGGCGTCTAGGCCTGTTTCAGGATGTCTGGGAAGAGGAAAATGATTATACAGACAGGCTGGAGCCAGCTGTGTGAGGTTCAGCAAGGCCCAGGACTGGGTCCTGCCCCTGGCTCACACCAACCCCTGCAGAGCCACAGGCTGGGGCAGAGGGGCTGGAAAGCTGCAAAAGGCCCTGGGGATGCTGGTCAGCAGCAGCTGAACATGAGCCAGGTGTGTCCAGGTGCCCAAGAAGCAAATGGCACCTAGTCTGGACCATCCATGGTGCGTCCAGCAGGACCCATGCACTGACCATCCCCCTGTGCTGGGCACTGCTGAGGCCACACCTCGAGCGTCCAGTTCTGGGTCCCTCATGAAAACAAGGACTCTGAGGTGTTGGAGCATGTCCAGAGAAGGGTGGGACTCCCTAGAGTCTGGAGGAAGGTCTGAATCACAAGTGCTGTGAGGAGTAGCTGAGGGGATTGGGCAGTTTAGCCTGGAGGAAAGGGGAACCTAATTGTTCTCTACAACCCTCTGACAGGAGACTGTAGCCAGCTGGGGACTGGCCTCATCTCCCAAGTAACAGGTGACAGGATGAAAGGAAATGAGCTCAATTTGTGACAGGGGAGATTTAGGTTGGAAATTAAAAAAATCTTCATGGAGAGCTTTGTGAAGCACTGGAATAGGCTCCTCAGAGGAAGTGGTGGAGTCAAAATTCCTGTGGGTGCAGAACGGAGGGACATGGTTTAGAGGTGGGCTTGGTAGTGCTCTCTTAAGACTAGACTCCATCTTAGAGGTATTTTCCAACCTAAATGATTCTGCAGTGTCCTGAAATTCCATCTACTCTAATATTTTTTTCCATGCAATACCTTATGGGCACTTTGGGAGTCCATGAATGAGTTGTAGCATTAACCTACTTTTCCTAAGTTGTAGGAAGTGCATTTCTGTTTTGATTGTCCTGTCTCTGAACCACAAAAGCCAGAGATGTGGTAGCTGTGAGCAGACACATTTTAGCCAACACAGCTGGGCCTCAGGCTCCCCAGCAGCCAGTCCTGCTCAGGCTCTGGGGTCACACGTGCTACAATATCCAGGACTGCACCCGCAGCTGGGACAACGCTCCAGTTGGTGGCTTCAGGGACTGTGTGTGTGGACTGATTTATGATCCTTAAGTGTGTTGTGTAGTAGCTCTTCTTTTTCCCCAGACAAGGAAATTCAGCTTCAAACATATCTGTCTTATTTATAAGTAGTTTAAACTTTACACTCAAGTTATTTTCTTCTCTTTCCCCAAGCTCATAATTTAAGGGGAAAACCATCAAAAATAAGTACATAACATAGCAGAATACAAACCCTTAAAAACTAGCAGAACCTTCAGTCCCTGCTTGTTTTCTTTTATGGTATTTTGTTTTATTAATAAGGCTGCCTCTGTATTCATGACAAAATAAGAAAGCTATTTCCAATGAAACAGACAAGTCTTTGTTAGACATCAAATATAACTAATATTTGATGTCATAAATATTAATGACTTTTATGTCTTCAGATACTTTAGAATCAATTCCAAACATTTTTGTTTTGATTCACTCTTATTTATTTTTTCACATTGAACTGGTAGAAGGCATTTTCCCCTGTTTTTCCACGGAAAATGTATCAAGTTCTGCAGCCTTCTTTTCTGTTTGAATTAAGATGTTGTTCAATGTATTTACATGGCTGTATCTGTACAGCCAGGCAGAATTAGCAGTTAGAGTCAGGTAACAGAAATGTAGATATGATGGCCACAAGTCCAGCTGCCAGTTAGAACTGATCCTGGGATTTCCTAGCGGAAGAGAAGGGATTGAAAGAGGCAGGCCTTTACCTGGGAACATTCAAGAGACCACATTTTCTGTGGGCATAGCACACAGCACAACCTATCATTTGACATCTGTTTTCTTTGCCAATTCTCCACAGGTACTGGCCAATAATTGGGATCTCAGTGACAATAAATTAATATTTGTTGTTCCTTAAAAGCAGGAGATTCCTCTTTCTGGGTGGAATAGTTCTCTCTCTAATCACAAATGTACAGACTCAGGTTTAGGCCACAAATTCAATTTTTCTTGTCCCATAAATAAATAATGAATAACGTTACCAGTTGAATGAGTATTGATGCAGAGAGCAGAATCTCCCAGAGATTAGATATCTGAACCTGACATACCTGTAACAACTGGGGAGCAAGTTAAAATATCCATCCACACGTGGAGGAGAGGTGATTCTTTGCCTGTGGAGGGTTGGTCTGTAGTCAGATCAAAAGAAAGAAAGGATGCAGGCCTGTGATGGGAAATGTAGAAAAACAGTAAGTAAAAAAAAATAAAATCATACCTTAAAAAAGTCTGAATGCTTTGAGAGCATGAAGGAAAGAAATCCCATGTTCTTTCCAAGCTGTGGAACATCATAGCCGTTGTAAATAGGCCAGTTCCAAAGAGAGCACACATGTTCCAAATGGGAGGAGATTATTCACTGCACCATTTTAGCATGCTTGATTTATCAGTAATTAATGGTAAGTTGACAGGGATTTTGAGCAAAATAATTCAGTGTTTCATAAGCCCAAGATTTGGCATAAAAAATGTTTTACTTATGGTATATTCATTTGGTGAGAACAAAGCCAAGTTGTTAGCATTAATGAAATCCATCCTAATTCCTCTTTGAAAGATGCAATATTAATCTGCTGTTATTGAACAAGGAGTTCAAAGCAGTTAAGACAAAGAATAGGACAAGGAGAAAATACATTTGAAAATTGCATCGTACAGAGCGCAAACAAGAGGCTGAACAGAATTGCTACAGTTTGGTGATGAGATTGATATGTTACTTGGGGTTTTTTACATAGTTTTGGAGGTAGAGAATATTTCCTAGGCAATCCTAGTGACTACATGGGCTTTGATGGTATTAACTAAATTTGGAAGTTTTCTCCTGGTTTGCTGAGAAAGTGAGGCTTATGAGATCATATTTTATGCCTGTTCTCTCCTCTCAACCCAAGAAATGTTGAATGTTTCTGTCAACTTCAGTCAAAGTTGAGAGGAGTGGAACTCCTCTTTCTACGAATTGAGATCCTTAGTTTTTTTTAAGTGTTCTCTTAAATGCTTTCTTGAAAGGTTGACTCGATAGAAAAGGCAGGCTCAAATTAGCCCCTGAGGGAAAGCCAGTCTGAGCTCAAGCTCTGTTCATTGTGTATGGCAGTAACAAGCCTTGTCAGTAGTGCCTCCTCTGACAAGTCAGCAGGCAGCTCTGCTCCCTCTGCTCTTGTTGGGTAGGTTATCATACAGAAATAAGAGAGGAGGACTCTTTGGCCAGGTATAATTTAGGGAACAAAGGCCATTGTCTGTAGGGTATCAGGTAAATTTATTCCAGTGCTTACACTACAGTGTTCTTTTCAGTACTGCTGTCAGCCATCCCCACTGAGCTCAATGGGAGTTGTATTGTGGACTTAAAGGATAACAGCATAAAGAATGGGAATGTACAATCTTGAAAAGCTTCTGCATCCAGAGAAAGATCCCCGAGTGCCAGTACTAACAGCTCCTTACAGAATTTCCAGAATTAAATCCTTATGCTGTTTCCAACAGGGTCATGGGGAGGGCCTGTAAGAACAAATTAAAGTTTTCATTGTGTCTTGGTCTGGATGCTGTCACTAGTTGAGAAAACACTTAACAGCAATATTTTAGCAGATGTTTTTCAAACTGTTGATTTTCGAATGATTTTGTGTTAATTACATAATGCCAGAAAGAGAAAGATTAAATGGAAACATCCAAGAATAGTCTGAATCCTTTGATTTACACAATTGTATATGCTGCTTTGCATTGCTGGCTGCCTTGCAAAGAACACGTAAATAGTTGGCACCTTACTGCCCAGAGTTTTGAGCTGTCCCCAAGGATTGAGAAATGTGGTTTTATTTTGAAAAGGAAACAAAATTGGTGGCATTTTTATGCCCATTTTCTTGAGCCTAGTGGGCTTGATGCTTTCTGTGCACATAGTGGGTATTTGCATACACACCTTTGCAGCACAAGAACTTTGTACATGAGTTTGTGTTTGACTGTCTTGCTCTGCACAACTGAAATGGCACCAGCTCTTCTGGGCTGAAATGAGGAGAGCACAAAGCAGGCTTTGGTAGCTCGCTATGGAGATAAGTGTTTGTTCAGTCCATACACTCTAGTTAAAGAATTTGGAGAGTTTGCCTCCATACAGACAATGTGAGTCAATCATAATTCCATCAGAGTAAAGAGATTAGGCAGAATGAAAAAATATTTGTAACAAATAAGTTTTCTCTTTTCAAATTTGCCATTTACTGATGCAAAGAGAAAAAGGTTACAGTGCATGGTGTAGCACGCTTGGAAGAGTGGAACATTTTCTATGGCCCAGTGAGAGACCGTGGTTTGGAGCTTCTGAGAGATAAATCAGCCACTCAGGAGCCCCATGTTGCTACTGGTACATGAATTACCTGAGCTGATACAAAACAAATGACCAAACCCACTGTCCCAAGGTCTGCAGTGCAAGGGACAGGCTTCCCTCTCATCTGACACTGTGAAGAAATGGACAGGCATTATTTGCATCCCCCACTCCAGAGAGAAAGGCTTTCACCATTGCTGTTCTGAGAGATACAAGGAATTCCACCTTATGCCAGGATACTCCAAGGATCCAGGCTTATATAATGATGCTTGCTGTTTTTCTGCCAGATCAGATCCCAGCTTTCCTAAGAGGTATTTCCAGAGCTCAAGTGGATGAATACTGACAGCTTCTGCTTTGTATCCTCAAAAGGATGAAGGAGAAGACAATGCTGAAAATAGTACTTAACTCAGAGCTGTTGACCTCCTACCCAACGGTCCCACATCCACATTCACAGAACCATAACCTCCCTGACTTGCATTGAGAACTAAGGAACGCATTGTTACTGACCCAAATTCATCCCATTGAGTTTCTTTGCAGTGGCATTTGACCCCAAAACTGTCTTTTTAAGCAGTATATCTTTACTTGGAAAGAAAAAAAATCAGAGTCTGATCATGGAGAAACAGTTTGGGGTTTGGCTTGTTTTATTTAGTTGTAGAAACTGACAAAGGATAATGCTCAGGAAAATAGAATCATGTTGAGGGACTTTTGATATTCTGAACAAAAGAAAAA
The DNA here is from genome assembly GCA_013397245.1 of Thryothorus ludovicianus. NCBI lineage: Eukaryota > Metazoa > Chordata > Aves > Passeriformes > Certhiidae > Thryothorus > Thryothorus ludovicianus. The sequence goes on along the minus strand of VZTB01013009.1, from coordinate 28,109 downwards.
GCAGCACTTAGATATACACAGTCCTTACTGCAAAGGGAGGGCTAACGAGGGACTGAGAGTGCTAGATGTCTCATATGCTTTCTTCTTTTCTGATGTTCTGGGTGGCTGTGTGAGCTGATGGCTGTCAGACACTCCGTGGTCTGACAAGGCTTTACTTCTCTTTAGAAATGTATTTTGTTTTATAATTTATGCCTGTGACCAGTTAGGAGGAAAATGCTGTTCTCCGAAATACAACTCGGACACATCAATGCAGATAGAGAAAGAGGAGCACTTTGATAGAATTTGAGTGCTACAGGCAGAACTGGGTTCATTTTCCAATGGAGAGCCTTCATTTGAACATGCAATAGGTGCCCCTGGTGATTCCTGTGCAATGACTTCAAAAGAGCCTGATCTTGAGCTTATGGAAAAATCTCAGAGTAATGCCAGGCTGATAAAAAGACGTATCTTTGTATATATTCTGACAGGGAAAAAGAAAAAAAAAAAGAAAGGAAGAAACCCCTAACCCAAATTCCTCAAAAGCAAGAAGCAAGGCTCTGCAAGATGAGTCTGTGCTTTCAAAAGACTTATCCCAAACCATCCCACAGTAAAGGGATTTATACATATGTATAGGCAGTAGGAAAATTGTAGCATCTATCTACTTCAGACAATGGAATTTACTGTCCCTCCTTTTGTTCACTGAAGGAATGAGGAAGAGAACAGACAATTTCAGACCAGATTCCAGCTGGTGGTGTCCATTCTCCAGATTGTGCTGGGCAGTGCTGGCTGTGCAGGGTAGAGCAGGAGTTTCACCCCTCTTGTGCCCTTGCTGCTCCTCTCTGGCCCTGCTGTCTCCCCTGGGAGGACATAACCAGTACTATGGCTCAGATTTAGCTAAACCCTCTCTGGATTCCTCACAGGAATTCCTCTACCAGCTCTTTTAGTCAGAAGAAAATCAGAATTAGTAAGACTTCATCAAAGGTTTTACAGGACCTGATGCTTTGCTTAACAATCCTGGAGAACCTGAATGCTGGAGAATTTTCAGTGATCTGTTTGTCATTAGAAAAGGAGAGAGGAAATCCATTGGAGGTATTACTGATGAGAAGTGAAAAATGTGGTTTTGATGCAAAAGGATTTGAAAAATTCCTCACCATTGACAAGGTGGAGTCAAACTATAAAAAAGATAATTTCTTAAAACTCTCTTAAGTTTTATTAAAAATATTTAGGAGTGTGATTTTATTAATGTTCAGATAGATTAGTCAACATCTTGAAAAGTACCCTAGTATCCTAAAAATGAATGATGAGCTGTCCTTTCTTCCTCCAAGGAATGAAAAACAAACAACTCAAAGTAACCAACCAACTTAACAAAAAACAATGCAAAATCACCCAAACCTTGTTACAGGCAGAGAGGAACATGGTTTGGTCTGGGTTTGGCCCTCCTTTAGCAAGTTCTTTTGCATGTGAGGTGAAAAAAAAATGGCTTCTGGTCTGAAAGCACTGGACTACCAAGTGAAAAAAAAAATGACAAAGAACATAGATATTTTCCAAAGCTTTCAGATGTGCCCATGACCATACAGCATTAGGGCAGCTGTGTACAGCTGCATGTGACCTTCCACATCCACTGACTGTGACCCCAAACTGAGAAAAATATAAATTACTTACCTAATCAGAAAATCATCTGAATGCTCTGAAATCCTTGATAGCGAAACTCTTACTCTATTTAATTCACTGGGAATTTTCTCCGGAATTTTCTGCAGTTAGATTTTTACCTGGACCCCACCCTCTGTGTAGAAGGCATTTGCAAGTATGCACTGGGTGAGGTGTGCTGAACTACAGGACTCTGTGCCTGAGAGATAAGAAAACTCAGCAGAGATAGGGCAAGCATGAAGGGACATTCCCTCCTGGGGAATTGTTTGTTGAGGGACTTCTGTGTCTTCCTCTGCCATACACAGTTCTTGTCATTTTTAGGGAGAAACTACAGGTGCCAGCCTTGCAAATCATGAATGGCTGAATATAAGGTACTTTAAAAATGCATCCTTTGGCTACTGAGGAGAGCAGCTCAGGGTGATCCATCCCTTTGTATCTTCAGGAGTGTGTCTGCTTCCCCAAGCCTCCAGATATATCTGACCCTTCTAGGTCTAGTAAAGATGAAGCTCTAGCTCAATAAAGAAATTAATATGACTATTAGTAACTTTCTGCAGGTATAGAAATCATTCATATCTGTTTTCATGTCTGTTAGAATTCCTCTCTCTCTGTTAGAATTCTCACACATGCAAACAAAACAGCAATTTGGAGCCAAATTACATGTAACAGGGATCAGCCCTCTCTTGATCCTCTTGCCTGTTCTCCAGAGAACCTCCTTAACCTGAAAATTATATGAGTTATCTATGAAATTATGTTCAATAAGGGTTCAAGTGCATCCAGCACAAATTGAAAAGAAACACAAATGGTTTGTGGTCTCCTTCAGCAGGTCCGTGCAGGCCTATTCCCACCCTTCTGTGTGTGAGTGGGCTCGGCTCCTTACTGGTCTGAATAGCCCTGTGAAAAGCTAAGGAAGGGGAGGAGCACAGAGAGAAGACACAAGCCTGTTTCTGTGGGTCCAGCACTCCAGTGGAAAGACCTGGAGGAACTGTTCATGCCCTATAAGGGAGGGATGTCTCCAAGACACAAAGCAAAAATGTTTTAAAGACCCTGGGATGCAGACAGCACCTTTCAGCTTCTCAGTATTCTGCTCCTAGCAGCACACGTCATTAAGCTGAGGTGAAAATTTGATAATCAGAGCCACAGAGAGAATGTCCATGCAGGAGAGAAATACAGGAAGACGTGGAAGAGAATCTGATGGTGATATTGCTCGAGTTGGTAAAAAATTGCACTTTTGTGGTGTGGAAGTGGTGGGCTTGCAACTGTGTGAAGGAATGGTTGCCATCTGTGGCTAATAGTGGAGAATTGTCTTCCTTGCCCTGAAATGGATGCTTTTTTCACCTTGATATTCTGCAGCAGAGTTTCCTGTCTGACCTAAGCTTTAAAGCAACTCTATTTGGCCAGAGCTGGATGACTTAATGTGCTTTCAAGTCCAGGTATTCCAAAAGACAGGGCCTGGTAACTTTGCGTATTTCGTTTGAGTTTGTATCTGCTTCATGTTTAATTTGTAACACAGTGGCACTGCTGATAATAGGAATAAATGTGCCACCTAATTAGCTTAGAGTGTTAAAATATGGAAATAACACGTGGGCCTGCTCAGAAGAACAGCCTTGGGAGCAAGAGTTCCTAAATCCTCAGGAACAGTTGTACTAGAGGTTTTTAAAGTCTGAGAAGGCACCTTAAGCTGTCAAGGCCATGGCTGGTGAGCCATCTGGGAGAAGAACCAAGTCTGGGTTTTGGACTCAATCCCATTTATCTTCTATCTAGTAGCTATTACAGCAAGCAAGGAGGATGGAAGCTGCAAACCCCAAAGTGCCTTGAAAGTGCCCTGGTTAGTGCTTGCAAACAAGCCCAGTACATGCAGGTGGTCTGTGCTGTACGTGGTAGTTGGGGGCAGTGGAAATGCTGAACATTTTCCTGTGGTATAAGATTAGTCTTGGCTATAATTCCTCTCTAAGGAGCTGCTCTAATTAATGCAAAATACTCTACTTACTACTTAATTAATACAGAGGTCCTACGAAATAGTGCAAAATCAAGAGCCTTTATTTAGTAGTGCCTACAGTTGTGGTGTGAGTTAACCTGTCAGACACGTTGGTGTGGCCACGTTAGGGATACGTAAGGGAGGAGGTGGTGAGGCCCTCCCTTGGATGCCAATGTGCTCTGCCCTGCTCTGGCTGCCTCAATGCTGAGAGCCCCGGCAGAGGAAGGATGGCAGATAAGGTACTTTCACATACAAAAGCTGCAGAAGGAAGGGCAGGGTCCCCTAGTCCCGATACAGCAGTTGGCACTCTCTGGTGCACCCCCTGTGAAAAGTGGCTGCGTCTCTGCTGTCCATTGCTTGCTCCCAGTGTCACAGATGAACACGGCCCCGCTGCCGTGCCCTGTGATGCGGGGACAGTGCCCGGCCTCGCCTGCGGGCGTGTCCAGGACAAGGCCAGCACGGGATAAAGGGGAGGATCTCCGCAGCCCTGGCTCCGCGCAGCGCGGCAGCCACGGGGTGCCCCAAGCCCGCAGCCCCAGTGTGTGCGGTGCCCTAAATGTGGCAGTCCCGGTGTTTGCGGTGCTGATCCTGCAGCCCCGGTGTCTGCAGTGCCCACAGCCCCGGTGTGTGCGGGGTGCCCCGAGCCCGCAGCCCCGGTGTGCGGGGTGCCCTAAATGTGGCAGTCTCGGTGTGTGCGGTGCCCTGAGCCCGCAGAGCCCCGAGCACGGCAGCCCCGGAGAGCAGCCGGGCAGGAACGCTCTGTCCAGGCGTTTCATGAAGGGGCTGAAGGGGTTGCGATCTTTAGGGCAAAGGGCAGCTCTTCCCTCTTTTCTCTTGGCAAATATGTCACCTTCCATCCAAACTGTACTGTGACTCTGATAGAAAAATCTGGAAACTTTTTTTATTTTTTTTGGTGGTTGTTGTTGTATTGTATTTTTTTTTCCAAGCAAGGGTGCCAGTGCAACTCGCCCTGTAGCGCAAAGGGACCCAGAAAGAGAGAAGAAGATAAAATGAATTTAAATTCCAAAGGGGTTTCAGTGCTGGTTTCCTAGTCCCCGAGTCAGCAATGTGTTTGTGAAAATTCAGCCTTTTTGTCTCTCAGAAAAAAGGGCTAAATCTACATCGGTGGCCCAGTCTAGGTTTGCTATTCTTTGCATTTTCTATTCAAGTGAATGAGAGTGAATGAAGTGGCCTGGGACCCTTTATTTGATCTACTCAATTGCATAAAGTGACAGAATTCTAATATATTTGTTTAATGCTCTTCAATGGGGCTTTCACTTTCTAGCTTGCAAATGAAGCCTCGATCTGCAAAGTTTTGTCCTTTTTTTCTTTCTACCTTTTTTTTTTCCTGGCAGAGAGACCATATTTCATAACTTGGGCTACGGTTTGAAGTGATTTCAAGAGGAGTTTTAGACTCGAAAAGTGGGAAATAAAGAAACAGATGTGAAGTTATTGTAAATTCTTATAGTGGGCTCTGGGGCTATTGTAAACCCACTGCAGGCGGTCCAAAGCCTCTCTTTTTCATGCTGTAATTGAAACATATTAATTAGATAATTTGTTGTTAGTTTAAAAGAAACAAATACAGCCCCTCCAAGGCTTCACAGCCTCGGTTTCTTTTTGTTAACAAAAACAAAACAAAAAAAAAAACCAAACAAACCAACCTACAAAGTGACATTTATATTAAGATTCTGAGATAATTCGGCACTGAAGTTGATGAAGCTGATAAGTTTTTTCTTCCTTTCCCAAGGACCACTTTTGAAAAAAGTCTGGCTCATAAAACTCCCTCTCAGGAGTCGCCGGGGAGTTCTTTTCTCTCTACCTGGCACAGACCGCCCTTCCCTGCAAGGCGCGGTTCGAGAGAAAATAAATATTCTGAGTGAGAAAGAGCTGGCTGTCTTCAATAGAGGATTCAGTCCTGTGGGGTGGTGTCTTGTCACATGTCGAGAGGAGAGAAAACAAAACAAAACAAAACAAGTCCACATTAAAAAAAAAAAAACAACAAAAAACAAAAACCAAAAAACCACCGCCGAGAAAGGATTCACATACCATGCGCTGACATGAAGCAAACCCCCGAGCCGCCCAGCCCGGCTGGGTTCTCGGGCTTACCTTGCACAGCCGGGCTCCAGCCCATCCTCTAGAAGAAAAGAGCTTTTGCCTGAAATGAACGGCGTCTTTGCATTAAGTACGCCTAGCTTATAATGTCTCGCTGGCAAATAAAATTAAAAAAAGAAAGAATCCCCCCCGACCCCCCATGAAATGTCTAAACACGACGGAGAGCTCGGCCGTGGCTGATTCCCTCGCCCCCTGCATCCCCCCTCCACGGCCCCTTCCCTCCGCGCTGTTGTCTGTTGCTGCTCTATTTCAGATCTGTTTATTGACATTGGACTTGAGCCATTAGGGAGATTTAACAAGTCAAAGCAGTAAATTCAAGCGACGCGCCGAGCTGCGTATTTGTTTGAAATCAGCATCACAACATTTGGGGAACGGGCGGAGATGTGCGGAGGAGCGCGGCGGCTCCGCGGGCTGCGCGCTGGGGGCCGAGGCGAGGGTGCGCTGGCCAGGGGGGGTCCCCGGGCTTGGGCAATCTCGGGTAATCGCAGAGAGAAAGAGGAAAATGGCATTTTAATTGTACGGTGGCGAGTCACACACTCGCACTATGCAGTGAGAAACCTATTGCACCTTTTGAAAGTATTTTGCTTTGGGGTATGATCTTTTCAGATCTTCATCTCCGCCGTTAGTATATAGTAAAAAAAAAAAAAAAAAGAGAGACTGAAAGTGTAGCTTCATCTTGTTAGTTGGGCTCGGATTTTATCTTTGAGGATTTGTTCTGACTGCTAGATCTTTAAAGAAAAAAGGGAAGGAGAAAAAGCTTCCTCGTTGTCTAAAAATGTAGGTCATCGCTTGTTTAGGAAAAGTTTGTCGAGTTATGTGTCCATTGATCTGTGATAAGTTTTGAATGCTTTCTTTAACTGATCGTGTTGATATAATCGTGGGTTGGACTTGATGAATGAGTTCAGTTGTCCCCCATCTGACAAGCTTTAGCAGCTTCATGCATTTTAATCAGCCCAATGATTCATGTATTTTCCACCTTTTTTCTGTGTGTGGGATCCGTTCTTTTTTTTTTTTTTTTTTTTTTTTTTGTTCNTTTTTTTTTTTTTTAATGGTCACAACTGGATTAATTGCCCTCTACATTAATCTTAAAACTTTTGCAAGGACCTTGTGGTGTGTAGTAAGGAAATGGGGATGTCACTTACTGTGTTTATGATCCAGAAATTCAGAGAGATCAGTCGGAGACAAAACCTCTGTAACATCATTGCCACAGAATTTGTGAATCCTGCCGCTTCATTAGAATACAATGTCGTTTTCTTGCTAGCTAGCACTTCAATATGTGGTTGCCTTGTAACTGTGCTCGCAGAATGCCTCATCTCCAAGACATTTATTTACTCATTTCACTAGATGGCTTCTCTAATTTTCAACAGCTGCAGAATCCTAGCAGATTTGGGGAATCCTACTAGAATGTGCCCACAATTCTGTTTTCATTGTAACTACTTTACCCTTACTTTTTAAAGGGGACTGTATATTGAGTTGCAGAAAAACAGGTACAATTGTGTTCCACTTTGCAAACTACCGGTTTGGGAAAGTGTTGATCAATAGGGATGGAGAAATTCTAGCAGTGGTTGGACTAACTTGTGCTTGAGGAGGTTTAAACGCCAGGTAAAATTCTGTAATAGCTCACTTTTATTCAAAAAAGATGTTGCAAATGCCGCTTGTAAGAAAAAACACCACTGAAAAAAATTCAGTGTTCTCAGTCCTAAAAAGTAACCGAATCTTAAAGATTTTTTTTTAAGTTTGCTCTGTATTGCAAAAGGTTACTAATTATTATACTTTCCAGAGAAAATGTAACTGGAAGTAAGTAGGTGATGAGTACACATACACACATGCATGAATGTAATACGTGTTTACATTTGGTATAAATGTATAGGGCACAAATGAAGATGTGTGTGTATGCATAGGTGTACAAATATATAGATATAAGCCCCACAGAATATGTTCTCCCTTTGCTAAACTGGCAATAATGACAATTTTATCTAAGAAGTTGAGCTATATCAATAACTATATTTATACTAACCTTGCATGAAAAGGCTGTTTAGATTATCTAAATATTGGAATAACACCATTCCTTCATCATGAACTAGTGTTTTTACTTTTCTCGTGTAAACTCTTTAAAAAGACAAATAAGAAACTAAATCTGCATTTACATATTTTAATGAGAAAATATTATTTGGACGACTAGGTTCATAATTTAACGTAGACACTTTTTAACCTTTGTCTTAAAACACACATGCTGGGAACAAGAACACCAATATTTAAAATGCCATGCGTTTTCTGTACAGGAAAAAAAAAGTTTAAAAGAAATATTCTTACACTTTCAATAGACACTAATGCTGTTTATAGGGGGTGTTCTTTTTTTTTTCTCTTAACTTAAGCAGTTCACAACAGAACAACAGTTCAGTTTCCAGCAAACTACCTAAAACTAGAAAGGAGTATATCAAACAAAAGTGCATTTTACACATTTTATAATCATTCATATGCACAAACATTTACAGTTTCCCTAGCCCCCTTTCTCTTGTTTGCAAAGCTCCAGCAGAAATCAGGATGACCTCCACAGTTTGTACCTGCTATTGTATTACTTTTCCACATTTTGTCAATGACTTCAACAGCTTTTCTTTAAGCTATGTCAGGTCGTGTGCTTGGTAACAGGTTTATTTTTATTATAATGACGGTTGTTGTTTGTTTTTAAGCTATGAAGTAAATAGCTACAAAATTTTAAAAATAACAACAACAACCAAAAAAACCAACAACAAAGAAAACCTCAGCTCCCCCAAACCTTCGGGTTAACCAGAAGTTGACAGACAAGTCAACTCCTCCTTCTCTTTCACCTGAAAACTACAGTAAACATCCACGTTACAACAGGTACTGCAAAAGGGACCTCATCTGATTTACAGTACAGATGCAAGTTCAGTATTTACATTAAAACAGGCGCTTTGTAAACATTATAGGTGTGGCGTGAGCGGCCCGGCGCGGTTCCGTCTCGTGGGTCCCGCTCCGCGCCGCCCCCGCCGCTCCCTCACCTGCGGGCCGCGGCCGCCGCGCCCCGCTCCCGCCCGGGCCGCCTCAGCCCTACCCCGCCAACCCCTGCCCTTGGCGGCGCGACGGGACACGCACCCGCACAAAGGACACCGAGCGCTTCCCGGCGTTTCCAAGATCCAAGCCTTTGCTGCTTGGAGGCTGGAAACGTCGTCGCTCTCATGCAGTGACACAGCAGCCATCCTTGTTTATGGTACTAAAGATTGGTCCTGTATAAACCCCTGCTTTTCTCCAGACAAAAGAAGGAAAAGAGGCATCGCCGAGCCAGGCTTGCCTGGTCGCCGTCAAATCGAACGAAGGTGCCTGAAGTACTTTTGGAAAACTAGCGATGCAAGTGGCAGCTCCTACCGGGCGGGAGGGGGCGGGCCGGGCCGATTCCTTTCGCCTCAGAAAAACGGAGAACAAAGTTCAGAACCGGGGGAGAAGCCGAGCCGCGAGGGAGAGCTCGGCTGAAGGGGCGAAGCGGAAAGGGGGCTCACGTGAACGGCAAACCTCAGTTCCCGCGGGGAGTTATCTCTGCTTTCGAGGAAAAGAGTAGAGAGGAGAGGGGAAAGAAGCAGAAGGAGGGAAAGATGGGGAGGGAGGAGAGCTCCGAGGAAACTTTGGGAGAAAGGGGAAGGCAGCGTCCGTGCAGGCGGCCCGGGTCAGTGCACAGCCACGGAGTGCAGGGCGGGCGCCGGGCTGGTGAGAGTCTCGCTGGGGGTGGCCGGGCTGCTTTGGCTGGTGGCCGTCTGCGAGGACGTGGGGCTGAGGGAGGGCGGCGAGTTCGAGAGGATGGTGGGGATGGGCGCGGGCAGGGCGGGTAGGGCTGGCACCGCGGCAGGGGTAGGCTTGATGGGGACGGGGATGGCCGGCAAAGTCTGCCCCCCATGGCAGAGCGGCTTGATGGGCACGCCGTAGGCGCCGTACTCGCTGCTGGCCATGGAGATGGGGGTGGCGGTGTCGATCATGCCGGAGCTGTACATGTGGGGCCAGCCCGTGCCAATGGAGCTGCCCACCGTAGTCAATTGATTGGGGAGGGGGTAGGCGGCCGGCATGGGCTGCATCGTGGAAAAGGCGAGGCCCCCGGGCATCTTGTACTCTCTGGCGATGATGTTCTCAATGGCGAAGGGGTGCTTGAAGCTGGAGGGCTGGGACACGCCGAGGTTGTACGTGGACATCTGGGGCAGGTGGGTGCCGGTGGCCGCAAGGGCGCTGAGCCGCAGCTTCGCTTGCTGCTGCAGGTACTGCGCCGCGTCCGCCGGCTTGCTGGGGGCCAGGTGGTCCGACTTGACCACCTTGAAGCGCTTGCGGCGGCGCAGGAAGCTGCCGTTCTCGAACATGTCCCCGCAGCTGGGGTGCAGCGCCCAGAAGCTGCCCTTGCCCGGCTGGTCGGGGCGGCGCGGGATCTTGATGAAGCAGTCGTTGAAGGAGAGGTTGTGGCGGAGGGAGTTCTGCCAGCGCTGTGTGTTCTCTCGGTAGTAGGGGAAGCGGTCCATGATGAACTTGTAGATCTCGCTCAGGGGCAGCATCTTCTCCGGGGAGCTCTGTATCGCCATGGCGGTCAGCGAGATGTAGGAGTAGGGAGGCTTCTGATCACTGTAAGTGTTTCTGCCCGGGCGAGGCATCTTCGCTGGGCGACCCGCGGAGATCTGCAGAAGGGCAGCGACAAGGGGAGGGGGGCGGGAGGAGCGGGAAGAGGGGTGAGTCCGAGAGGATTTGCACGGACACCCAGTCGGGTCAGCCGGTGACTCTGGGGCCGGGCTGGAGAAAGAAGGGCACAGGGAAGGGGAACGGTGGATCTCAGCCCTCGGAAGGGGGGACGGTGGGGGGCGGAGGGCGCGGATGAGGGCAGGAGAAAATAGCCCGGAGCCCTGTGCCGCCGCAGGGGGAAAAGCTTCTCCCAGCTCCGGCCTCCCTCAGCCTGGCCTTCCCGCAGGATCCCGCGACCGTAAAGTTACTCTAGTGATAGCTCTGTCTTCTGGTCTCGACGACGAGAGGGGGACCCCATCCCCTCCCCTGACTCCCACCCAACTCCATGCCAGCCCCTGCATATGCCCACCTTAAAGTTGCTGGAAGTTGACAGTCCGCATCCGGGACGCAGTTGGGAGTCCGGGCACTTTCCCACCCCTCTCCTCCGGCGTATCTCTCGCTCCTGCCGCGGCCACGCTGCTCCGGTTTAGTCCTGAGGAGGCAGCGAGCTGGCTTGGTTTTGGGAATCCTCTTGTACACCCCTCCCTTCGCCTGCGCGGGCTGAATCAGCTTCTTTTACACCACCGGCAGCTGCACTGTAGCAGAAGCTTGTTTGCTTCTCTGCAGTGGCGATGAGCTAACTAGTTGCCTCCATGTCCTTCCTCTAACCATCTGATAGTTTTATGTGGTGACATGAGCAGAAAAGACCCCTGTAGAGGCGCTTCATTAATGTGCCACTTCTTTGCTATCATATGACAATCGCCTTGGGAGCAGGGGGAGGGGAGCAGGGAGGAGGGGGCTGGAGAGAAAGGCATAATCTGGTTTCATTTACACCTATTTACATGGACACCTTGGGCCAATGGGAATCATTTCCATTTGAAGACAAGGCGAGGGGTGAAAAGGCTCCGCCAGCGGAATTGCAGTGCGATGGTACCCGGTGGCTGGGGGTGGGGGAAGGTATGCACTAACCTCTCTATGGACTTTGCAGGAAGCTTAGTCTGCAATTCACACTTACAAATGGAGGTACCGAGCAGTGGGATGTTTGACATGGAAATTGCTTGGCTGTGGTATTCTGTTTGTTCTGTATTGTTATCTGATTTGTATTGTTGGCTAACTTAAGGCGAGCCTTTTCCCCTGTAACGAGGGACTTTCTCTTTGACAAATCCGCTCTCCCAGAGCGAAGGCTCTTTCGAGGAGTGGTAAGATCTGGGCTCCTAGGTAGCGGCCCCGGGAAGTCAGTGCCCCCTCCCACCCCGCCCCAGCCCCAGCCCATGCAGGACCGCTGCTCTGCTTCCGCGGACCTGTTGGTGTAAATACGCGGGAGTTAGTCTCAATACATCAGAGCAAGCCGGCTGCTTCCTGGCCGTGGTGTAGCCCCGGTGTGCTCGGTAACGAGCTGCCTCCCTCCACGCCGCTGCTTTGCTCGCGGGACCGGGGAGTATCCGCTTGCGCGCCCTCCGGCCGGCGGCCTCGAGGCTGCGGGTCCCGCAGAGCCGGTCTGGGCTATTGGGTCCCTGGTCACTCTGCTAAACATCGTCATCTTGACGCCTTCTGTGGGATTTGCGTGACTGTTCGCCTGTCTGTGTGCTTCTCGGTGCGCACTTGCGTGTGTGGGAGCAGGCAGGATATGTAACACCCGAGTTGCGGCTCTTTCTGATGCACAGTGCTCCCTCCTCCCCGGGAACCATGGCCCGATCCTGGAACGACGCACAACTCACTGCCAGCCGCGTGTCCTGGGGGGAGGATCAGGCCCGGAAGGTCCCAGGCTTGCCCTGGCACTGGAGGGAAGTTTGCATGATGTGTATTCCCGAGGCTGCGGTGCATCCTGTCACCCCAGAGTCAGAACTGAAGATTTTCTCGGGAGCTGCGAGCCCGGGGAGGAAGAGCCTTTGTGGTGAATACACATCAACTCCATTAACAATATTTTCGCAGTCGATCAATAACTCACCAAAACGTAACTTAAACACGATGAATTTAGGAGATTAAACAATTTCATTAATATTGAAATGGCTGCTGAGGCTGAGCGCGCGCGCTTGAAATGCAAGCACACGTTTTTCAATATTAACAGAAGTACTTGAAAAGAAGAATAATGTCACCTTCTTAATTCAGCAAAAATAGCCGGGTTGGGGGAGGGAGAGCAGCGGCTGCGGCTCTGTACAGCGCGGCTGCTGAGAGACAGGCTCTTAGAGAGCCTTGGAGTCTTCTCGGAGGGACGGTCCCCATCAGGCAGGGCTCCCTCAAACCTGGCAGGAGCCTCAAAACGCGTTTCACATCGCGACCAGCGCCGATCTCGTGTGTGTTAAACCGTGCTCCCTTCGTCCCAACCCGGCTGCCCTCGGTCCCAACTAATCCCTCTCTCTCGGGGCAGCATGTCGTTTAGAGAATAATAAGTAAATAATTGTGTTTCTAGGAATCCGAGAAGCCGACTGGCCCCGCGCTGCCGACCTAACGAGCCTTTTTGAAGGGGAAGACCTGCCACATGCCACTCTCTGCCCCTTGCAGAGAAGGGCCCGGGAGTGTTTGTGCCATTCAGAGCCCGGGAGTTGCCTTGCTCAGTTAATCGGCTCCGAGATGCTTCATCCAACTGGGCAGGGCAGGAAGACAGCCTCCAAAATTTAATTTTTTTGGGGGGGAAAGGGTGGGGTAAGAGATGATGAGATGATGGATATTTTTTAGAGGGTGGGAAAGACAATACTCTGAAATGAGGGAAGATTCCTCCCAGCATCCCCTAACACCGGGCAGAAGGCTACTGAGAACCCCACATCCTCCCAGCATCCTCTAACACCAGGCAGAAGGCTATTGAGAACCTCGAAATATGTGGGTGTAAAGGGACACTTCGCTCCTACACACACCACACACCCAGTTCCCCCATCCCCAACTTGCAAAACCCCACAGTTCAGGTTTTTTGTCTCTCGGCCCAGGTTCACTTTGGGATGCCTATCTAAAAGACTGATCTGAAAACCCACAAACTGACAAATATTTTTCTTCCTCTTTTTTTCTGGTACCTTTTCTTTTCGAAGAAAGAAGAAAACAAACCAAACCAACGAATCACTGATGTGAAAAGGAACCCACAAGCTGTAAAGTTAAAGAAAAGTCGACTTCCGTTGTCATTTGCTACTTCGAGTGCAAACGAGGTATGACTGTAAGGCGCCCGATGTTTTTTCCTTTTTTTTTTTTTTTTTCATTGCAAAGGAATGTGTGATTGTAGGGGTAAGGCAGGCGAAGTTATCCCTGTAATTGATACTCAGAGTTTCACATCATGCTAAGCACGCAACAGATGATAGACTTGGGCAATATAGGATTTAAATGTAATTGTAGCATTTCCCTTTTATTTCAAAAGACAACATTAGGGAGGAGGAGAAGGTGAAGTGAATCCAAATCCATTGTGTGAGAAACCAAAACAAATAGATGTTTTTCTGAAGTCTAATTCAAATAAGGAGCTCAGAGGAAGTGTTGGGAAAACTGTATAAAAATACACATAAGTCAATTATATCCATGTGCAAACCAAATGGAAATCTATTTCATGCAAGAACCATTCAACCCTTGCATGGAGCCCATCATGGACCACCTTTCTGCATGGAAGGTTTGCAATAGCCCCCTTTCCCACAAGCAAGACCACACACGTTTACAGATTTGGTAATAATTTATGCTAATTTTCCTCCATAAATCCACAATTCGCCTCAGTGGCAAGCAGGGCTGTTGAGAGAGGAAAAGGAGACAGAAAAGTGACAAATACAATATTGATTTTGAATCCTTGTGGCTGCAAGCAGGTGTGTAGCTTTGCAGAGGGAAGGAGTGGGAGAGGGGTTGTGGGGGGAAGCCAAGAAGTTTTCCAAGGATAAAAAAATCCACTCTGTGTGAGAGAATACTCACAACCTTGTTAATATTTACAAACCAGTTGAGAGAAAAGAGAAAGGAGGGGGGAAGTACCAGCTTCTTAGGGTTTCCTAGGCTGCAAAACACAATGCCAGTCTCTGAGCAAAGCTTCCCCCGTTTTGGAAAGTCAACTGCAGGCTGTTGGTTGTGGCTGCTTTTCGGCTAAGCCTTGTCCTCTTTTTTTTTTAATAGTTCTGCTTCTTCTGCTTCTCGAGGGCTGAGAAGGAGAAGGAAGCCAAGATACTTGGGGTCTCCTGCTTTTCTGTATGCTTGAATTCCCTGTGCGGTTTCCCGAAGAGCTCCGGTCCTTCTGGGACCGGCGAGGCTTTGTCCCACCCCACATTCTTCACCAAATCTGCCACTTTGGCGTGAAACTACTTAGCGCCCTTTCAAAAGGATTTTGTTCCTTTCCCAATGAGCACTAAACAAACTCCCCCTGCCTGTTAAGGCCAAACTGAGAACTGCTCCCTAAACCTGTATTCCTGATAGTTTGGGATGTGCAGTGCACTCTGTGCCCGGGGGGGCCGGGCCAGGCTGCGCCGCTCGGGCAGGGGCTCCCGGCGCTGGGCAGCGCCCTCGGCCGCCCCAAACCTGCCCTCCCGCTCCTCGCTGCAGTCACCCTCCTGAGAGATGACCGCCTCCACGCGCTGTCCTCGGCTGCCCCGTCGGGGATTTCAAGTGCCGCCAGCCCGAGCCAGTGCTTGGCCCCGCTGCGGCACGCCGGGGCGCACCCGAGGACGGAGCGTTCCCCATGTCCCGAGCTCATCGCTGTCGGGCCTGGGCCCCGGGCAGCCGTTTCGCACTTTTCCAGCGCTCAGAGAGCCCGCGCTGGGACCACCAGAGTTCCTTAACCCCGAGAGGGGGCTGTTGTTCCCGCTTATGGCTCTTGGGGCTGTCCCGGAGCACCTGATTCCTGATCGGAGCCGGTTTCCCGGGAGAGCTCTTTTCTTTCTGCCGTCGGCAGTAAATCCCCGCGCCGGTAAACGCAGCACCTCAGCCTCCCCTCCCTCCACACGCCCCAGACCTCCCTAGGACGGCTGCGAGCCGGGCCAGGGTTACACCGAGTGCGTGAGCCCGGGCTGGACACACAGCGCTGTCCCCGCCGCTCCGCGCCCCTCGTTGCGAGCGCCGGCCCCCGCCCGGGCTGTCGGCCCGGCCCCCCCTCCGTGGGCCCGCGCAGGTGCGCGCCGGGGCCGCGGGCTCAGGCAGAGCACCAGCCGTGACTCCCCAGCGTTTTGTTAAGTGCTGTGCTACTAGCGCGGATCCCAGCTTGAGTCTCGACGTTATTGCCCTGAGAGCCTGTCTTTGTGGTAAACTTCCCTTGCCTCCCCGGAGGTGCTGAAGTATTTATCTACACGTTTGGGATTTGTTGGTTTGTTTATTTATTTATTTGGAGAAGTATCAGGGGAGGCCTCGCAAACTTTTTCTTTTTAATCTTCCCTTTTAAACAAATGTCGCATTTCAAGCTGCCCTCTCTTCTCCTTTTCACATTGTAGGAAATATTGAAAATGCCACCTTAGTATTGAAGGGATTAACTTGCTTTTCTCCCAGCCGCTAACTCTGGTGTAAAGGGAGCAGTAGATCAACTGTATAATGTGTGCACTGTTTGGTCATTTGTACAAGCAGAACAAAGGTTGAGCTAAGCCAAATTGCATTGCACTTGTGAACCGAGTCCCAATTTGAAGTATCTTTTACAGCAGGGGGAATGAGAACAATTTCGTGTATGTCTAAAAGGGAATAACAAAGCCACTTTCTAGAGCATCTCAAAGTGAAGTAGTGAGGCGTGACATTCCCAGGGTGAGGAGGGACAAAGGCAGGGTCAGGGGGATGAAAAAGGGAATCAAACAGCCACTTTCACATGTCTGCCCTCAACTGCTGCACCTCTCCATAATAGGAAACAACTGTTGTAAAAAGGGGGATTGCTCCCATTCATTCAAAATAGCAAATGATAGCTAAACAACATTGTCAAAACTGAATCAACTTCTGTGCAGTACCACCCAGAAAAAGGTATTGTGTTTTGGTTAATAGCTGGGTGGAGCAAACTTGATTTTCCTTTTTCTTTCTTTTCTTTCTTTTCTGTCTCTCTCTCTCTTTTTTTTTTTTTTTTTCCAAGGACTCTTCTTTCCTCATCCATCCGTTTCATAAACTTTTTTTTTATCATGAGCCTTTTTTTTACAAGACATGCTCGTCCCATTCACGCCTTCTCCTACAGTCTGCTCCCGTCTTGGTGCTCTGTGCAAAATCAGAAAGCAAGGAAAATTAGGCCGATTTCCGTTCTCGCTGCCGTCAGAACGGTGGTTCAAAATCCGTGAGCAATGTAAATCTTTCCTGAATTGCATGTGCGTGTCGCCCGGCAAAATCACCTTTAAATTACTAAGTTATTATTTAGCCAAACGTAGTGAAATGGTTTTTATTACAATTACGATGATTTTAAATTGCATATCCACAAGAATGCACGTTATGGTTGTTTCCTCTCTTTATAAGCAAAGGTAATAACCGCTTGCGGAATTCAGGCTCGGGCAAACTTTTTTCCTGCATTGTGTGGAGTCTTTAACGAGCCGGGCTTTAATTAGGGTCAGAACTTTGAATGCTTGTGTTTTTCTCTCTGTTGGCGGGGGGCATGTTTGCAAACAGATCCGTGAGTTGCCGCCGCGAAGCCGCAGCGCGGTGGGGGGGTGTGCTGTGACTGTGTGGGCGCCGGGCTCTGCGCTTTCCCTTCCTGCCGCAGCGCCCCCCGCCCGGCCGCCACCCACCAAGCTGCCCAGGGCACGGAACACAATTCCCGAGCGCGGGGCTCCCCGCCCCCGCGGCCCTGCCGGGCCCCGCTCCTCGGTGGGACAGGATGGGACAGCCTCGCCCGCCCGAGCTCCCCCCCCCCGGCGCTCGCACCTGCGTCCCAGGGGGAAGCGACAGCGTGTGTCCGCAAAAGCAGAGGGGCTGCTCGCCCCTCCCCGCGCTGTGGGCCGGGCTCAGCGCCCACCACGCGGCGAGGGGGATCCGCAGGGCCGGCTCGGGGCTCCGAGCGCTGCGGGAGGCGGCTCGGCGATGGAGCCCGTGCAGCAGGGCGGGAGGGCAGGGCGGGACGGTGACAGGGCAGCCTGGCGGCTACAGGGGAAGCGCTGATTGCATTTTCCGAGTCCAGCGGCTTCCATCTCTTCGTTACATCTGTTGACATCCTCCGCCCGCCTCAGCTCCTGACCGCTATACTCACGACGCGAGCAAAGCTCCGTCTTCCCACCAACCCTCAGCTCTGCAGCAAAAAACATATTAACCTTCTTTAATATTTAATTCCTGGAAGAGATTCCTGGATCTAACTTTAGAAAATATTTCCCCATATATATTTTTTTCTCCGTAATTATTATCTAGAGATATGGTAGTCATACAGCATTCAATCAGTTAAAGAGGATAGAATTTGATAGAGGGCTTTTTTCGCCCTTTTGGCGAGCAAAGATTTTACATGGGAATGAAAGGCAATGGGAATGGCAAAACTTTTTGAGCTCTGAGAGCGAGATGTCTGCGCTGTCAGAGGAGAGCCCCTTCGTATTTCTTCTACTAGGAAGTATTTTCGTCCAAGTTTGCTCTCTCTTGAGCCGCGACCCGCAAAACCCTTGCTCTGTACTTTGGGTGACGCAGTTTCAGCCGGCACGGCTGTTTTCTGGTCAAGGTAGAATTACACTTGTGAGAAGCGCCCCCGGTAGCGGGAGGGACCCGGGGCTGGCGCTGAGCCCCGCGGACCTGTTGGCAGCGCCGCGTGGAGCTGCGCGGAGCCGGGCGGAGCTGCCTGGGTAAACTGCTTGTGTATTTCACATTATCATCCCGCTATCTGCAGGCAATGTAGATTTTCTAAAGATCTAATGAATAAACAACCAGCAAGTGCTGGCGGTGTAATTTACATTGTTAATGCCTACATGTGTATAATAAATATGCATTTGTATGTCTTCAAATAAACTCTTTTTAGTTTCTAACCTGTGGTGATTTTTTTAAAAGCTGTCTTTTCCAAGAAACCAATTTTCCTTTTCGTTTCCTGAGCTGGTAGGGAAGGAAAAGACCTAGCAAAGCGCTTCACATCTGCTTTTCAGTGACAGCGGGGGATGCGCGGGCCGGGGCGCTGCCTGCCCGCCGCAGCGCGTTCCGGGGAGCGCCGGGCGCAGCCACCGCCCGCTCCCCCGGCGCGGGATGGAGGCCGCGGCCCGGCAGCGGCAGGCACTCATTTCTCAGTGCAACTTGCCACGCTTTTAACAGCAGAACAATTTAAATGTACAATATTAGCTCACAGTATTAGTCTGGAGGTGCAAAGAACAATCCATTCAGAGACTGAGCTTCAAAGGCACCGGATTCCCCTCAAGGGAAAGTTTACAAATGTGGCTGCTCCCTCCCTCCTTCTCTGCCTCCCCCTCCTCCCCTCCCTCGCCAGAGACAAACGGTTTTCCCCGAACGTTTCTGTAGAGGGCATCCCTGACCAGATTTCTCCCACCTCGCCGAGCGGAGCCCGCTCCCCCCGCTCTGAACTGTGGAGTGCGGAGTGTTCCTCCGTGCGCGGCTCCACCGCCCGCCAACGGGCTCCGCGCCGCCCTCACGGCTCGCGCAGCGGCCGCGGTGGTTGAAGGCGAAGCGCTCGCTTTCAGATCTTCAGGCTGCAAAGCCTGGCCCTTCTAAGCCCCTGCTGACTTCACCTTGGGAGGGATAAAGATTTTCTCCTCATTTTTCGCTGCAAACCAGGTGCCACTTTCTTACACCGCTTGATGGCAAATGTCTCGTCTTCAGCGAGCTGGATCTGGCATACATTATTTTAATTAAGTCTATGGCGATTTACTTTCCTCTGAGATCCATTCCACGGTGCAATTAGGAACGTATTGGTGCTAGCACATATGAATATTCAGGAGAGTGTCAATTAATTAGCAGACAGAGGAATCTCATTATGGTGCTCAAAACCCTTTTAGTGCTAAGCAGAATTAAGGGGGCATTTGCCAATGTGCTGGATTAGTGAATATTTTACTGCGCGCTCATTTAACTTCATTATCATAGCACTTACGCTACTCTCTGATTTTATTAATTAAATTGCTCATTAATTTATCCAGAAAGGGGATAAAAAGTTTTATGACGCCACAGCACTCGTGTAGACGCCCCAAAGAGCGAAGTGCCGCCCTGCCGCTCGGCAGGACAGCGTTTCCCCAGGACCGGCGGGAGGCCGGGCGGCGGCAGCGCTCCGCCACACGCGCGGAGTCCCGCGCCCCTCAGCCAGGTGCATTTCTTGTCTCTCCTCACCCCAGAGATAAGTGTAATGCGGCAATTAGCGCTGCCGCAGCAAAGGGAAAAAGGGTATCGCTGGGAATTTGAAGCGTAGACTTGGAGTTTCATCTCTTTTTCTACTTAAATCTTTTCTCAGCATCTGGGGAGCGGGAAAGTCCGCGATGCGATTTACCCCTTAATCTCTGCGCAGGAAAAAAAACCGGCAGAAAGAAGAGGCATAATCTCTTCTTTCCTTGTATTATGGACAAAATCTAATGCGATCACTTTCCGGCAGAGATAGAAACGTAACCTGAACGCTTTTCTGGGGAGGAGCGCGAGTGCTTCCCGAGGCCAGGAGCAGCCAAGCACAGGGCGCGCTGGCAGCGGGCTCGCAGTTTCTCAGCGCAGTCAGAACTGCGAACATCAGAAGCCAGCGATCAGGATTACGCTCATTTTCTAATTAGGCAATACTTCAATTCTCATAATTTTTCCAATGAGCATTGTATTAAGAGCAGCTATTTAAAAAAATGTCCGTGGGATATTGTGCTTTGCAAAAAACAAACAAAAATTCCCTCAGAAATGTTTAATATTAAATATTAATCGGATTTAAATTCAATAGCCGTATCTTGCGACAGTTATAGATGTGCGAGAAGCTATAGATAATCAGCCCTTGTGCATCTTCACACAGGAGGCATCGACCCGGTGTCAGCAAAGGCTCCGCAGAGGAAAGGGAGACCGATGGAAATGTGTTTTAAAAGTCACCTCCATTTCAACACCGAGCGCCGAATTTGCCCAAAAAGGTTAGAAAGACAAATATTAAATCTGCCTTCACAAAGGGAGCCGCTAAATAGATCCGAAATTAATATGCATGTAAAATTAATTAGCTGTATTTCATGACATCAAAATAAGTACCTGGGAAACAAGAACACCTTCTGGGCATTTGGCACCATATGCTAGAATTACAGTTAATTGACTAATTACATAAATTAGGCATTAATTTTACAACACATCAAGTATAAAAGATATCTCAATTAATTGTGGAGGGAGAAGGAGGAGGTTAAAGGGGAGGCTGGCGGTCCAGCCGGGCGGGCAGCGCGGCCGGAGCCGCCGCCAACTTGGGGCGGTCGTTAGCGCGCGGAGGCAGCCAGCCGCGCTCATTAGAATCAATTACACAGCGGAGATTGATTAGCGCGTGTCAGGGCGCGGCGGCCCCGCCGAGACCAGCCCGGAGCCGCCGGAGCCGGGAGCCGCCCGGAGCGCGGTACGGCCACGGCTCGGGATGCTCTCTCTCCGCGCTGATCGCTCCGTTCCGTTGAGCGTCCTGCCCTCCCCCGCACCCCCCAGTATTTTATTCTGGGAAGAAAAATCAGTTCCGTGATTTTTCAGGGGCTGGGTTGGGGTGTTTTCCAGTGGAGTTAATCAGATTTTCCTATTACTTTGCTACAGTGGGATCAAATTTCAAAGAATATTAACGATTTTAGCTGGCCAGAGCCATGGCACACAGTTTTGGTGCCTTGGAGGTGTAAGGGGATGTTCTCTATAGGTCCAGCACCCTGGGGCCTCCTCACCTGTCAGAGAGCCTACCTGCCAAGATTCTGTCCTCCTCCTCAGAATAAAAGGAGTGTCCAGTTTGGACCTGACTGTACCCAAGAGGATGCCAGACTGTCTGCATTTACTTTGTAGCTTTCAGTTTAAGCATGAGGGAGGCTGTGTTAAAATGCAGGAAGGCGTTTTAGCTGATGGGAATAATTATATCTTTCAAGCTAAAAATGGCAAAATTCAAACCAGAATGGGAGCCCCAGGGACCGAAAAAAAGCTCAGGTCATGTAGCAGGTAGTGGAAAGATATTCACACTAAAAGTATTTGGGGAGGCACCAGTAAGTGGATTCCATTTACGCTGGGATTTGCTGAACACCACAAAATAAACAAGTCCTACTCTGTAGCCTTTGGCAAGGTGACTGGTGAAGCTGGGACTGGACCTGCCCCAGCAGAGCAGGAGGCACCAGGGGGGCTGCAGGAAGGGCTGGCTTCTGCCTTTGTGGGGAAATGTGGGGTTCTCGTTTCTTCTGTGAGTCTCCCTTACTAATATAAACAAAATTTGGCTTCCCTCCTCTTTTGTAAATGAATATTCCGTAGGAATAGACCACTGTCTGGTTGCATCAGTGACAATACAGCCTGACTGTTGATGGGCTAGAAAACAGATGAAACCCTGCCACACGTCTATCTTTTTATTGAGACAAAATGTTCATTTTGATGTAGCAGTTTTGTGCTGTTGCCAGATGCTGAAGGTACTTGAGGGAGATGTTGACAAGTGGATAATTGTCAACAGAACTAAAACAGACACTTTGTTTACAGTTGAGCATGATTAATTGAGAGTAAATAAAACAACAGCTCTGTTCATCAAGTCTCTCAGCATCTCAAGTTCACAAGCAGGCAGCACACTCCAGGAAGGAAGGCACTGGACCTCTCATATGCAGAGGTCAGCAACGAGCTCAGTAATGAGAAGAGCCTGTGCAGCTTGGGCATCACTCTCTAGGTTTTGAGCCAACTACTAGTTTCCTGCTTACTTTTTCTTTCTGGTGGTTTCCTTTTTTTTTTTTTTTTTTTTTTTTTTTTTTTTCTTTGATTTTGGCTTACATGGTTGGATCCACAAAGGATTACAGATCACACATTAATTCAAAAGAAGGAGTTGTGCATCTGAGTGCTGGATGTAGTTGACTCAGGTAAAATGATGGGACAAAAGTGGTGTAGAATACTTAATCAACAGTAAAATAGGAAATGATGCAGCTATCTTTCTTCTCACATTTTAACTTCCAAGTTGTTATAGACCATTTCATGCTTTAAACCAGTAGCGAGGGGGACAAATTAGCAGTGAAAACCCAGGAATACTCTGCATTTTGGTGGGGTTTTTTGGTTTGTTTTTAAATGAAGATATGTTTATATTTTTATCTCATGTAGCAGTGTATATTTACCCAGACTTGTACAGAAGGTGGCATAGTTAGTATCTAAGTGGTATTCATGCTGCTCAGATTAGACAGATGCTGCAGCTCAATTGGAGGGTGGAGAAGAAATAGAGCTTACCAATCCACAGTTGCCCAAATGTGGGTTTTGTGCGTATATTTTGCAAAGTTATAATTTTCTCTCTTCTTTGTGCTTTGATCCACTCAGAAGCCACTTCCTGTGAATTATTCTTTCTTTAATGGACATGAGCCCTTCTAAGAGAGTGTTGTAGCAGCTGGTTCAGCCTCCCCTGTGTGCAGCACACTTATAAGTAAAGCTATGAGCCTGTTATTCTATATTCAAACTTCCTGCCTTGGTCCTGTCCTCGGGTGACTGGAGGATTAAGAACATCTCTGTCTGTACCTGCTGTCAGTGGACATTCAAACAGCTGGAAGAGCTCTGCAGCCACTTACAGCCTGTGAATGAGCCGTGCTTGCTCCATCAGTGCTGAAGGAGGGGCAAGTTCTCTTACTGATGACTGTTGTGTATTTCTTCTCCAGTCAGTTTATTGCATCTTGCAGGTTTGAGGGTGTTTTTGTCTTTTGTATTAACTCTGTCCTGCTGTCATTGACTTCAGCACTGCCAGCTTCCAAGGCACATGAGAATATCCCTCATGTGGGCAGTCTCACGCCCACAATTCAAAGATGCTATTCTTGGTGGCTGTGTTCCAAACAGTCCTGGAGCAGTGATTGGGTGCTACTCATCTACTGCAGCTGTATCTATTTATAGGGAGGGGGAGACTGTCAGAAATTGATAAGAGTTTGCATAGTAATGCACATTTATCTGTCATTTCAACATACAAGTAACCTTAGGTTGTTGTTTTGCACTCTGAAGGCCAGTCACGCCACCAGCCTCTTGTGCAGAGGTGTGATCAGCCCCGAGGGTGCTGCCAGGACAGTGTGTGTTGTGATGTGGCTCCATCACCCTTGCTCAATTGATGGGATGTTTCTGGCATTGCACTGGCTGCTTGCTGGCTGCTGGCCTCCTGTCCATGTGGGACCGTAGGCTGTGGAGCCATGCCTAAGGGTCTTTATTCTGATTGTCAATAGCTTGTCAGTTGGAATATTGATTAGTTTATACTTAGTTTACACTATCACAGTCAAGATGATTCATTTTTTTGCTTTGAAGCCTCCTGTATCCTTAGTATTTCTCCAGTTCCTTTGAAAACCTTTCTCCTTTACTTTATCTGTGATCAAAACTTTGCTCATCCCTCATCTAGAATGTGCCTCTTCCTCTGGAGCATATGCTTGTCTAAGCTGCAGCAGTTGTTGCTTGCCTGTGCAGCTCAGAAGCGCCCCAGGATGCTCCCCAAAGGCTGCTGCACTTCAAAGGAGAAGCTGCAGGCTCAGAGCAGCCAGAAAACAGGCGCTTGCGGGCCTCAAAGCCCCAGAGGTGGCTCTTGGCATGGATGTAAGAGGAAAAGCTCCTTTCAAGGAGCAGCTTTGGAGTTTCCTTCTGTAGGGGAGCACTGGGCACTTCAGAGACAAGGCAGGCAGCCAGGATCCTCTATGCAGATTGTGAAGATCTTCCCAGAAGCTAGAGCAGCTGTGTGGGGAACTCCTGTGTGAGTCAAAGCACAGAGGGGGAGCGTGGTGGGGAGAAGAATTGTTTCCCTGGTGGAGAGGTGAGAGCATGGTCTGTTCAGCTGCAGGTAAGCTCTCAGTCCCCAAGTTATGGCTGTCTTGTATCAATCTGAAGTCCACTATATTTCTTGTTTGGGTGGTGGTAGGTGTCAGCTCCCAAAACCAGAAGATCCTACTTTATTTGCAAGGCAGAAGGGAAAAATTATTTCCATACTTATGTCAGCTTTGTGTTTTCATCTTAATGACTGTCAGATGGTAAAGACTTTGGAGATAACATCCTTTTGAACCTAACATCTAGCATCATTGAAGGACAAGTTTTAAAATAGGCCCAAAGACAGGAGGTTTGGCTACATTTGACATCAGTGGAGTTGGGTTATTTTGCAAATGGTAATGAACACATGAATTGTCCATGACTTCTGAATGAGGATGTGTTCAGTTTCTTTATGATCCAGACATAAAAGCTATGATGCATGGACCTATAGGAATGTCTGTCAAAAATGACCATAAATATTATTGACTCTGTAGCCTAGAGAATGCTTCTGTCTAACTGGCCCAGGGAGATGTGGATTTCTTGCTGCCCTGTCAATATAATGCCCTGGGGCACTAAGGGCATAGGCTGCAGACGGATGTAGGATATACTTTTCTCATCAAAAAGTCAAAAGTTACTAGTGGATCCTAAAGGAAGACCTGCTTTGGACACAAGCCTCGAGGCAGCCAATCACTTGCTGCTTCATTATCTTAAAAGACCTTGAATTTGCGTCAAAATTGAAATAATGAGCCAGACTGATGAAGGTGAATGTGTTTGCAGCTGACAAGAATGGACACACACTGGTAACCATCTGCTGGGATCCCTTGTAGGTGGCTGTGGAAATGCACTTTCATGTTTGGGCAGTGAACACCACGTGTGCAGTTTACTTTATATACATATGCTGTCCAATTAAATAGTTGTACAGGTATTAAAGCTATTTAAAGTGATATTTTGTCTCATTATGTACTCTTTGGGAAGAGACTGTCTGATTATCCATTATCCATTAGATATTTTCTTCTGAAAAAAAGAATGCCTCTTTTACCATTGAGTAAAGCAGCTGAGTGAGTGTACATGAAAATCCTGGGATGCAACAGTTCTGTGCTGTGTTTGTAAAGTTTGTATGCATTTGCAAAGTAGAACTTTGTTTAACTTGGTTGTTACTAATGGTTAGAGGTGCCGTGGCAGTGGTACTTCAAAAGTCAATTAAACATAAAACATTGTAACAGGATTATTAAAGAGTACTGAATGTTGGAGAATAGATGTGATACAGGAAGGGGCACAAAATTGCTGTGTACTTAGCGTGTATAATGCAGCTTGCTCAATTTGTTCCTGGCCATTCATAGGAGAGTACATTTTCTCTTTTTAATTGCACAAGATGACAAGACCTTTTAATTAAGGTGGCATCTATAGTATTCATATACTGCAAAACCCACAAATGACTAAAACTTAATAGCGTCGTAAAAACTATGGTTAAAGCTTTTACCAACACTGCCATCACAGCAAAGGGTCTTAAATCAACTTCGTCAGCAGTGAACTTATGCCTACACTGAGCCTACTGACTCAGAGAGCAGGAACTGATTCCTTTTCATGCAGAAATAGTGTCTTTGTGAAGTTTTTATGGCTGTAGTAAACTGTTAAATGGCTCTTTTGTCTCTTCATGTGTACCTACCCTCCCATGTCTAATTTCTGCAACCGCTGAAATATTCTGTATCCAGTTAGAAGATACTTTTGGAGAAAAAGATAAAACTTGTCTTTTTCACTCAGAAGTATTCTGCAGGCTCCAGTGGGACAGAAGGGCAGGGAATGGCAATATTGCATATGAGGGATGTGGGGAATCAGGCAGCCATTGCTGGATGCCACAGGAACAGAGCAGGGGAGCCTCGGTGCTGCTCAGCTTTGATACTGACTCGAGGTATCACTTGGAGAACCACATCCTCCAGCTCAGGGATCACAGGACTGCAGCAGGGTCACTGCTGCAACATGGGATGTTAATGATTTATGAGCAAAGTCCTGGCAAGGATTTATGCACAGGCAGATTATTTTCTGTCTTCCCCTTTTCCTTATAAAGACAACCTTACATTTATTTGGCTGGTGTTTGTGAGGGGAGATTCCCTCACCATAGGATGCTATCCTGTGGCATCCCAGGAACCTGTAGAGGCGCAGCCTACTCCAGAGGTGAGCAAGGTACGTGGCAGTTGAACAGTGGCAGTTTTTGCCTTGGTAACATTGGTAAAAATGGGAATGGTTCTCGGTCACTTTTGTAAGGGGTTAGGCTTTTTCTTTCTTTATCTGCAGAATGTATAGGAATATTATGCAGATGCTTAAGCTACGGTCTTATTTTTGGCAAGAGCTTTCTGCATTTCTCATCAACTTTGTGTGTGTGTATACCAGTTACTAGAGGGGACTTTTGTAGGCATTTCTTTTCTCACAGAATTAGAAATTTAACAGTTTGGTTTTAATCGGAATGTCCTGATGCTCAAAGTTCCTTTAGCACACCTTCTATTGACTAAGAAATAAACCAGTTTGTATAATCCAACATTTCCCTTGGGATTGGTTCAGAAAGGAACACGATTTTTACTTTATTGCTAAAAATACTGTGTTGTTTACCAGATGAGTATTTAAATAATTTAAGGATGCTATTCTAAAGAGAGACCTTGTTAGAGTGAAAAGTGCTTTATCATGAGAACCTCAAGCAAAAGAGAGGAGGACAGAGTAAACAGGCAGAGAAGAAGGGACCTTGGAATGTAACATATAACAAGACTAAACATACAGCAAGACTAAAATTGTCTTAATTATGTCTGGTCTGATATTAAGGAATTATGTTAATCAAGTGTATTTTCTGTATGGTCAGGTTTAGAGTGAGGATTATTAATTTGTGGGTGTGGAATCAGTCATTTGGGGATTGCTCTCTGCAAAGCTCTGTGAACACTGGGGTTGTTCAGTGCCCAGAATCCTTGATTCTTCAATTCTCTCAACATCCCCAGTTTAGCCCCAAGGGCCCTGAACAGGAGTCAGTCAGCTGAGTAGGCTGAAGAGTCTACAGTCCTTCCAGTGCCATTTTCTAGACTGGCATGGTTGATGTGGGTTTCATTGCACATGAAAAGCTGTATATCCTTCTCTTCCAGCCCTTCACCCAACCATGCACTCGCTGCTCTGTGTCCTGTTACCTGGGAAGCTGCAAGGCCTTTCTTCACCATATCTTTTGTGTAACTCCTAAGCAGCTACTTAGTTGGGGTTTTTTTAATTATTATTTTTTTTTATTTTAAAGAAAGGGTCACCTTAAACTTGACGAACTTTCACAGCCTGAACAAGCAGGGGACCATGCGGAGAGCAATGTCTCCAGGGATGTACTTTTCAGTGAGAAAGTTCACTTGAGGCAGGAGTCTTAAGTAGATTTGATTGCATTTACTAATACAAAATCTGTCAACAGTAAAGACACCTTCACTGTTTAATCTTCCACTGGAGGGGAAAAAAAAAGAAAATCAAAATACTTTTTTCTTTCCCAGAATAGCAATCTGGCAGAAAACTTGAAAAATGTGAATACCCTTTCTTGATACCAAGTCACTTTGTTGATGAACAGTGCTCCCAGCAAAAACTGGGAATGATACCAGACAAAGGATGCCCAGCATCATTATCTGCATTATATATCAATAGTTGTGCTTCCTTGCCTATGAAGTGTATAACCTTGTGTGTCCTTAAAGTGTAAAAACAAAATACGCATCACCCTAAGGACACCTGGGACTGCACTTCTAAGAAGCCAAGAGAAAGAAAAAGATTTTATTAAAACATTATGGATTATTGTTAACATATATTTACATAATTTAATTCATCTCAGGAAACACCTAAAAGAATGAAATTTTATACACATAGGGTCATGAAGCCATCCTTTAATGTCATCATTTTACCCTACAACCCATCAGTACACTAGATCCATATTTGAAGGGATTTGCTTATGTCTTGGTTTGAAAGACAGGGG
>VZTB01013008.1:1762806-1796047 GCA_013397245.1 Thryothorus ludovicianus | reverse complement strand
CCCTAAACCAGGACAATTGCAAACAATTACAATTAGCACGGCATAAGTTTGGAAAGAGACTTTCATATCACAAACTGGAATTTATCTCTTTGAGAACATTGAGTTTGCACTTACCTTGTTTCCAACACAAAGAACATTGAATGAAAATAAAAGAATCACTGGCAAGCTGGTACTGAAGAAACAATGACATTTGAAAAACAAAAAAACCCTTTCAATTTTACCTAAGAAGTCATCGCTGCTAGGGAAAACCTTGCTGCCAAGATAAATTTAGAACCAACCCTTAATATTTTCTGTTCCTGAAGAAAAGTATGAACACTGAACACTTAGAGCCTACTGTGCTGTCAAACAGTCCAAGGCAAGCTATGCAGTACATTGTTGTTTCCTAAATGCTAGCCCCCAGGAAACAGAACTATTTCAAATCTTCTTTGAAACTATCAACTGCTCTGACAAATGGAATTCTGAAGAAGAGTCTTAAAGAGTGATTGCGCTTTTTCTCTCAGAAAGTCAACTTTCACTCAACAGAAAAGAGAAAGCACAGAGAGCTTAATATAGCTTCTGTATAAATACAGTCAATAACAGTATACTTGTGATAACAGCACAGTTATACAGATAAAGATTAAGAAACTAGAAAACCTTTTTTTCAGATCTGTCATATTTGAATGGATGAAAAGTCTCTAGCTAGACCAGCAGTTGAGAAAGGAAAAAATTCCATTAGGAAGCTGGAAAGAATCCAGTATCAGTTTTGTCTGATGATATGGAAGTGGTATATTGTGAACTGTTGGCTTTAAAATCTAGAGAAAGATGGGGAGAGGTAAAAGAGGTGGAAATTCAGACATTTTCCTAAAAACTACATACTTTCTTATATTACTCAAAAAGGCAGAAGGAATTTAAGATGTTAACAGAGGTGTACCAAAGACACTTTTCATATATGCCTAGTTTTTGGCATATAGCGTTTCCGTCTTTCTTAATCTGTAAAAGTACATGATTACAGATCTTTATTCATTCCAGACACATATGATTGACTGACCTGCATAAATCTCTCATCTTAGTCTGAGTATTTAAAAATGGATATGATTGGAAAGGTCTACTGTGTCAATGGGAATTAGACTATTAATGGGATAAGGGGATGCATTTTATACAGCTCATTATGAATTTGAATATATAAAAAATTAGAATGTTTTAAAATGCTTTCTACCATAATGATAATGCATGTTAAGTATGAATAAAAAAATGTTCATGCATAATACTTGCTCTTTATTAACCTTAGTCCCTGAGCATTTTAGTTTTAAAATTAAATTATTGTGTCTTTTTTTTCTAAAGCTAATGTCATAGCACAAAACTATTCTGATAACATTACTGAAATAAATACCTGTTGAATTCTACCTTTTAAAAATTATGTTATATAGACTGTGTCACAAATAAAACACAGTTGTATATTACAGATTTTCAGAATATGGATTCTGAAAGTAAATCACATGGTAGCTTTTCATGTGGTGTTAATGACCATTCTGGCAAATAGTAAGACAATCAATGGCTTTAAACAGTGGCAGTTCTTTTCTCTCTGAGGCATCTGCACAGTCCAAATCTAATTTTAATTTTTTCCTTCCTAAATATGAGAGAAAATACAAGATAAGTTTGTCTGGCTTGACACTCAGATCTCTTTCAGGAACTTAATGTGTTCTGCCAGCTGTGAGTCACACCCTAGATTTTAACAAGAGTGACCCAGGAGTCGTGCCAAAAAAAATACCTCTATTTTAGGACAGCTTGGTTGTCTGAAATATTTTTCCTATAGTTGCTCTTTGTCAATTGACATATAGTAAGTCTCTCTTGCTCTGGAAAGACATCGGCTGCACAAAATAGCACACAAATCAAAAGTGTTCTACTACATAAACAAATGAGAGTAAAAATATAGCAAGGGATTGCTTCAATTTACCTCTTTCCTATTTTGTTGGAAAATGCTGAAATTAGCTGGTTTAGCTGGATCTTAAAACATAAATGAGCATTAAGTGAGATCAAAATCTAACTGGTAAATGAGGTGGTCAGAGTAGAATTGGCATCCTGGATTAAAGCAAAGAGACACCTGTGAAACAGAAAGAGTTGAAGCTGATGGAGAAGACTGTGGAAAAGGAAATGGGAGGTAAGTAAGGGTTAGGAATAGGTGTATGCAGAGCTTAGAAATGAAAGGATATTTTGAAGCAGCTGCTCAGCATCTTGCCCAGGCAGTGAAGGGACAGAAGAGCCATGGAAGGGCTGGCATTCATGGCAGCTCAGTGTGAGTGCCTGAACGTCCTCCAGAGGACATACAGGCTCATAACCTTCAGGAAGAACAACTGGTTTCATTTTCCAGAGGAAAACATGGACTTTTTAACATCTTTAGTGATTTGATCACAATCTCAACACTAGAAATAAAGAGAAGAAAAGAATGATGAATTCATTCTCTCTTTGATAAACTCTCCATTTATGTTACACTTGTCAAAACTAAAATTTTATGTGATTGGTGAAAATTCCTAGTAATATGACAACAGAAACCAGTAATATTGTTCAAACATTCCAATATTTTTCAGAATCAAAATGTGGCAAATTCATTTACCATTGCAAAGAGGAAGATTAATAAAAAGAAAGGTATAAAACAGGATCAGCAAGAGTGTTTAGGTAGCTTGTCAAGATTTGCTTCTAGCATTTTAATACAGAAGGTGGAAATGAGATGAATGGTGGAATGCAATTAAATTCCAGTCTTCATTTTCTCTTCAGCTTTTCTTTTCTCTTGCTTGCTTACTAGCAACCTGTACAGCATGCATATGATTTAATATACACTGTATTTGAGCCTGACTGCAAATTTGTAAATCAAGCAATTTTTATTTGCTTTACTTTGTGAAATGCGGTAAAGTAGGTGTATGCTACATAAAGTGCTAACTGAGGAATTTATTTTCTACTTGACAGCACATTAGAGATAAACAGTTGATTGGCTTCTGTAAGATCCTTTTCAGAGCAAAAATAAAACTGAACTAGAAATTATATTCAATTAGATACCAAATTGGCTGACACAAACTCTTCAGAACTGTGACCCTTGGATGTGCTCATTAACAGGTACGATATTTATTCTATCTAGAGCCCTTGGAAATGAAATGCATTACACAGTGTGTTCCTAAAAATGGCTTGTCCCTCCTCTCCTGTATCTATCTTCCCCCATTCTTTTTTCTTTGAGAAGTATGAATTTACAGCAATATGTTTGTTTCTTTTCCCCATCCCAATGCTACAGCTTCTGAAAGTTTTCTCATTTGTCTATATCACAGTTATGATATGTCCACTCTGGCTCAGAGCAAGAATCTATTCCTGCCCTGGAGCCTCTAAGATCCATCTCTGTGCCTGTTCCTGCTCTCCAGAGTGAAAGACTGATACATTTAGGTCTCCTTCTGAGCCTCTCCCACCTGACAATATTGAATGTTTGGAAGAGGTGGAATTGCTTTGCTCTATCCTGGAAACTAAATGGAAGTTCTGGACAGAGTAAGGTCTCCCTTGCCCAGATAAAGAGATTTCTCAATTATTAAAATAAACTTAGATGGAACTTTTTCTTGTTATTGAGTTTTGCCTACAGAAAGAGCCAAATACCAGAATATATTACTTCACAGGCCTTTAATAATTTGCCATGAAACTCACAAGGGGATGACATGATCATCTCAACAGAGCTGGTATAGTGAACTCAGCATTTCCCAGAAGATATGCTGAAAAACTGTGGAGCTGAGAATACAGCTACTTACTCCCTTGGTATGCTTTCTAGCTTGGTGGCAGTTTGGAACATGAAAGACTCAAATTTCTGGAAACTTCAGGACCTACATCTCAGAAAACAGAAAATCTGTGGTGGCTCTTCAGTACCTTCTCCATGAAGATACACATCAGCCTGCAGAAAATGTTTCTGAAAGAGCAATAAATTGTGATCATCTGGCAGCAATCACCTACTGTGTGGAGGAAGCAGAGAGCAAAAGTAGCTCTTGTGCAGGATATGTCTTCAGCTTACTGTAAGTGAAACTCCAGAACCCACTTTAAGTGATCAAACCTCACTTAGGCTGCTGGGAAGACCTCATGGTCTAACATCCTGAAAACTAAAACTTTATAGATTACTAAGTTACTACAACACAGAAAAACCTTTACTTTACTTGCCTGTTTTATCATTTTTTGGATCCTGGTATGGCTTTATTGCATTCTAAGGTTTTCCTGTGTTGTTTTTTCATTATAATGAACCTCAGGAAGTCTGAACTCAGTTCAGTTCATGGGCCATATTTTTTATCTCATAGATGCAATAGAAAGAATCATGGCCAGTGACTCCTCACAAAACAAAATTTTTCATTTAGAACAAAAATTTTCTTAGAAAACATATCCCAAACCAAGTTTACTATGCATTATATGCTATCCATCTGGGAATCAGAAGCACTAAGGCACTTAATTTCTTTTTTCAGCTGTCCACACATGCTATCCCTGACCTCATCCTCGAATATTTCTTTAGGGTTAGAAAGCCAATCAGAGAAGTATGTATTATTTCCCCCATGGGTAAGTCTCCTATTTAGAAAGACAGATTTATTTGTGTTAAGATCATTTCTACTATCTCTCCATTTCTTTATGTTTCTAAGGATGTGAAATGCAGTAGGAAAATCATATAAGTCAACTCAGTTGGTTAAATTCCCTAAATACAAGAAAAATAAGCACTTCCACACATTATCTTCAGAATAGAAGCTTAATGTATTAAGTGTACTGCTATTTCCTTATGCCACATATCTCTAATGCCTAATATTACTTGATCTTTTATCCCATTTCAAGTACACTGTGGAGTCCTGTCCCACACAGACAATTTATTGAATACAGAACCCCTCTAAATTTAAATTAGGAACTGGACTGGATTAAATTTTATTCTGTTCATCTGGTTTTGAAAACGCAACTTTTGAATGAGTTAGTGTGATCTTCAACAAGAACTTCTAAAAGTTTCATAAACTGGTTTCAAACTTAATCTTCTTTTTTTTTCAATGAACAAGACATAAGAAAAATCTTCATTCTTACCCAATGTAGCACACCTAGACTCAACATTTATCCTTGTTTTGGTTTTTTCTCAGAAGACAATTAAGACTGATAATTCCTATGCCAATATAATCAACAAAATGGTGGGCAAACTGAATTTATCTTACATTTCTTCTATACCTTATTCACTTGAAATATTTTGTCCAAGAACACCATATCAGATACTTTCACAGGCAGACTACAGATATATTAGTTTCAGTAAATTTGTAGTCATTAAACTTGTTCTGTCAAAAACTACCTGCAATAGACCTTTGTTGAATTTTATCCCATTTTCCTCTTATCAGCACATCATCCACGGAGCTTCCCTTCAGAATCTGTTCTAAAATCTTGAGTAATAGTAAGGTCAACTATTGGGAGTTTCACCCTTTTTTTCTTCATTTGTGTCACAGGCAGAAAAATGTTGACAGGTTCTTTGAAAAATCCTTGCTATTAATCATTCTGCATCATAGGTTATTACTATTATAACCTAATACTTCACAGGATTATGTTTCCTTGAAAATCTGCAAGTATTTGTGGACAAATGACAATAAAAAATTCCCTTGATTTTTATTTCTTGTCATTCCAATGATATATTTCAGTATAACCAAAAATGTTTATTGGAAGGACCATAAAAAGTTTATTTAGTCAATATTCTTTCCCCAGTATGACACCAGAGCATGTATACAAAGGAAAATAGAATACTATTTTTTATTTGTTTTCGGTTTATGACAAGTTTTATTCCTAAGACTTCCAACAATGCAGACTCTGTGGCCATGTCCAGCAATCTATTTGGATGTGTCACCATCTATGATATTGGACATTTCTCTTAATATCTCGTCTGATTATTGTTTGCTTAGTTTGAATCTTCTGGCCATTCTGTCGTCTTTCATGTGGACCGGAATTTATTTTCTGTCTCTTCACAGCGATCTTTTGCATATTTAAACATGGTTTCTGTATCACCTTTGGAGCTTCTATTCTGCTGCTAAACAATGCCCATACTCTCTCCTCATACATCATCTCTCAAAACATTCTTGTGGTCTGTCCCAGGTTTTTATCAATAGGCCATGCCTTTTCTGCTGTGCACTATAAAACCTGCACAAAATCTCCCCTGAATTTTTATCAAAGCTAAATAGCATATATTTCCAGCATATATTGTATTCATTATTCTACTAATCTGAGGGAAAAAAAAGGTATCACCTTAATCAGAAATAGTATGTCATGTTGTATTTATGATGGGACTGGAATCAATGACACTCAGATTTTCTTCTTAGGAATAATGAGTTATCTAGTTCTATCATCTCTGTTTATATAGATGATTACTCCATTTAAATGTAAAGTTTTCCATTTGCCTTATTGTAGACTTAATTCACGACTGTTATAAACTGATGAAACTCTACTGAGACTCTCGGTTTGTTTGAAAATCTGGATCTTAAAGGGAATCTATAGTAAATAAATGGGATTTTTTTATTTTCTAATTTGTACCTTGAATGTGTCAGATTTCCAGGAAGCCTTTTTGCTGATATATTTGTAGAAGCTAGAACTTTTTCTTACTTTCAGAAAAAAATTGAATATGGGCTAACATCTTTCATGTGAATGTACTGCAGAAAATTGTAATGATTATAACAAAATATATATCTAGGCAAAACCTTTCTTATTTATTAACTTAAATATGGAAAACTATACATATAAACTATACATTCCCCATCTGGGGAGCATTCAGAATAATAGTATATTGGCTCAAAATGTGCATATGAAGAAATCTATTGCACTCTTTTATATATTTCTATAACAGTAAACTTATTAAATGTATTCCTTTTGTTGCAAAGTTCTGAGGCTTGCTTGCAGTTGTCATCATTATTCTGATAACACAATAATGTTCTATGTATAAATGTAGTCTCAATAAACAGCACATTGTACTCAATGAAAAATCTATTCTATCAGTCAAGGCAGATTTGTTAAACTCTGCTGAAAGAAGATGCGAGAGAAAAGTCTTCATTTAATCTTATGATTACTTTGCCTTAACTCTCTGCCCTAAAGAAAAAATAAAATTCAGGAAAAGGCAAGGAAAAATAACAGTGAGAATGAATCACCAAATGAGTTGCAGCATAATCACTGATGGAAGAACAGAGACTGATAAAGGTAATAACATTTCACTGTCTTCTTAAAAGAACCTGAAATTAACTGGTAAATACTAAGCTAAACCCAAAAGATAAATCTATTGTTAGAATTATAGCTACTGTTCCATAGAGAAATTTTAGTTTCTGCAGACAAGCATTATATATTGTTGAAAGATATATTACAGAATGTTATACACAAGAATGCAGAAATAGCCAAATACCACTGAAAAAAAATATGACTGTCTCTGTTTAGGTAGCACCATGGTGTACGAGTTTGGCCTCATTGAAGTCAAAGGAATAACTCCTGCTCTTAATACTCTATTCAAAATCCTTATGGGTGCTTTAACACCATAACTCAAATTGTGTCAGTTACTCACTCTTCCTTGAGGGCTTGTCATTCATGTTAGCTGGGGATTCCTGATCTCCCTAAACACAAACTCAGATTAATAACAAATTCATCAGTTAACTTTCCTACCTGTCCTGAGGCAGTTTAGCAAGAAACAGGGCAGAGTAAAGAGACATTGCTCAACAAACAATGCCTATCCAGTTTCTGGGATCCAAAGATCCTAACTACAGATTCCTGGACACAGAATATTTCTTTCTGACAAACATTTCTACATGATTTCTAATTATCTCCAGGACAAATGTTATTTATTTTTAACCTATTGAAATCATATCTTTTGCTTCATGGGTTCTTGGCTAGTTTACAACAGCCATGGGGGAGGATTGACCATTTGTTCTTGGTCTGTGACACTCACTCTAAGTTTAGGTATAGTTCATTTGAAAGTTGGGTGGTAGTCATCATTATTTTCTCAACATTAATATTTCCTAGAATAAGAACCCTGAAATAGCTGAGAACTTCCCTGTAAATTATCATGTACATTTTTATGATCAGTTATGCATGTTTACACCAGTCAGATAATGATGCACACAAGCATCTCTCTGTATCTGAAAAAGACTACTTGAGTTTGTAAATACATTCTACTTTCCAATATGGATATGAATCTCAACTTTTATTCTGAAAAGAATGTACCAAATGTATATGGACCAAAAGCTTAACATTTCCAGCATTTTGTGGAGGTGAATTGCTCATCCAACATACACCATATTTTAGCGGTGTGAGTACCATGGGGTAAAGTAGCATTGTGCCCTAATTATTGGTAATGAAATCAGTAAACCTGATATGAAAATAATCAATAAATGAAAATTCTGTATAATTATATTTTTGTTTGATTATCTAGATCCAGTTAATACCAAAGAGCTAAATCAGTGTTAATTCTGTTTCCATAAGCCATGAAAATCACAGTTAATTTTATTCCCAAAGATTCTGAGTCTTTGAAATTTGGCTTTTCTCATTAAAAAAATCCCTTAATTTTGTTTTTTTTTTTCTGAAAACAGACTACAGTGAAGCCTCCTGGATATATATGATTTCTCATCTAGATTAAAATATTATCTGATGGAAAAAACTATTTTCATTATTTTTGGGATACATCATTAATTAATAAAGGTCTAAAACTCATGATTTTTCTTCTGATCTGACTTTATTTGTTCATTACTGACACCCTAATCACTGTTTGACTCATTTACCACCAAAATCAAACATCTTTTAGATTCTCAACATATGTATATATATACATAAAGTACTTTAAGGATCTATGGTCTATGACCAAATACAAGGAGGAAATTATGCATCTTGTACTGCAACACAACCCTTTTACAGGATTGTACTGTACTGTGGAGGGATGCCAAAATGACGGAAGTATAGAATTCTTTTTATCCAGAAAGCACTTTATCTCAAATGTAATAACTATCATTGTTTTATTTATAATATGTTAATCCAGTTTAGCGCAGGACCCAAGAATTTTCAGTGTTTGAATATTTGCTTACCTAAACAATTCCCTATTTTTCAAACATTTTTTCCATTCTTTCCAGTCAGTTCCATGTACTCTGTAGAAAAAAATATTTTTTTGAAACCTAAACTGATCAACAGTCAACTCTTGGGTTTCAATTTGAGTTCGTCTCTTCTGAAGTATTTCATGAAATGGATGGTTTTGCCTGTGATAATCAAATGCAGTTGGAAGTTTAGCTTTTAGAAGCAAAACAGTGTTTCACCTATCATAAAGACAAAAAAATATCCTGTACATAACATGGTCTACTAGAGGTAGAAGTGAATGGAAATTGCAAAAACCTCTTTCTTGAGCGTTTTGGATGCACATCACCCTTGCTCCAACTTTCTCAGCCTCAATTATTCATTTAGCTTCAGTGAGCCTCCCATAGAATCATACCCACTTACTGACACATAGTTATATCTCATTTCACAATGCCTCTGATATGACTCCTGGAATCCAGCTATGTCAGAAGGTCTAACTCATAGGCCAATTGTAAGAAGTAATTATGTTGAAAAAAAGGTAAATGTATGTAAATTATGACTGAAGAAGGTGCTTAGAGTCCTCTTTCCTGGATTTCCTATGATTCAGCTATGAGTGACTAACCCTCAAAGATGATCTCACACAAATTTCTTCCCTGAAAAATTTAACAGGTTGTTTTTTTGCCTCTTCACACGTTTTCTCTTTTCCTTCCTCTTCTTTGTCTTTTGCACTCCAACTTATAACATGTGGAAAGATACAGAATAAACAGCATTTTGAGTAAAATAAATATTTTTGAGATTTAAGAGCATTTTGTACTGAAATGCTGAAACCATAAGCATCACAAAGCAGGTGTGCAAGGTACACATGGAGGTGTTACAAGAATGAGGAAAATATGAAGGTACACATGGAGGTGTTACAAGAATGAGGAAAATATGCAGCTCACTGATGGAACAGGGTAATATTAATTACATGTCACTGTTGGGCAAAAGCAGACTTTAACTTGTGAGGGTAAGTACAGCCATTATTTAATGGACTGCATGATTCTGTACAACCTATGCTTCATTTAGACTTGATTTAAAGTCACAATAATGCTATTTTTTGGTTGATATGAATATTTTATGTTCATTAAATTAAAAGTTAAGTTTCATTGCCGCGTTAGTATGTTACATTATAACAGTATCAGTGACATAATTACCTAAGAAAGTATGAACAAATTCAATATTTCAGACATCCCAAGTGAATATCCTCTCCCCACTAGGGTGCTTTTTTTCCCAATTCTCTGTTCTTTACAAAGAAGCACAATAAATTTTGGATGAAACTCAGGTATCAGAAATGCGATCCAAGTTTTTCAAAACATTCTTGACAGCTGCAAATCCATGATGAAAGTGGGGATTCTTTTTTTTTTCCCTGTACTGAGCTCGTAGCATTATTTGGAATCCAGCTAGAGGATCAGCCTCCAGCTCCCTGGTGAGAGGTCTCTGTGGGTTTGAGGCAGGCAGGAGCTCTGAGCCTCCCAGGCTGACAGGAAAGAAAATTGTACTGCAGCAGGGTCTAGAGATTAAGGAATAACTTTATCATGACTTTTTGTCCCTAGGACAATCAACTTTGATATGCAAATCCAACTTAAATTTGAAAAGGTTTGGAACTACTGCTTATTGCATATGGTAGGTAGTGCAATAGATTTTAATACTTCTCTGCTTATTCCAAGAGAAAAAAGGGAAAATAATGAGATAATTTAATAGGTAGCAATGATAGAAGATAAATGCAAATATTGGTCTCTAGGATTCTGATGGAAGAAAATATTGTGTAAATTCAGCATAGTCCTTATTTCATATCTAATGGGAGAAATTCTGTTTGTGACTTCTAAAGCCATCACTGGTTTCTTGCTGATGCCCAGAGATGTAGATTATATAACACAAAAGAAAAGTAAAGAAATTTTTAAGTAATTGCCTTATTTTGTGCATCAGCTTCTGACATTCACTATGCTTTTACTTTCTTAAAAGATGTAAGCTCAATAATTGTAAAATTTATTCCTTGTTTTGCTAGTTCCCATATAACCCAGAGCACAAAAATTTGTTCATTTACTGATAGAAGTTATGAAGTATTTGATATACTTTAAATCACAAGTCTTTGCCACAGGGCAAGTCTCATCTGACCAACCTAACGGCCTCCTATGACGGAGTGATAACCTCAGTGGATGAACTTCATGAGGTTCAACAAGGCTAAATGTAACATCAGGGAAACACTAGGAATCAACATAGGCTGGGGGATGAACAGATCCAGGGCAGTCCTGCTAAGGAGGACTTGGGGGTGCTGTGAGAGGCTGGAC
Source organism: Thryothorus ludovicianus (assembly GCA_013397245.1). Classification (NCBI taxonomy): domain Eukaryota; kingdom Metazoa; phylum Chordata; class Aves; order Passeriformes; family Certhiidae; genus Thryothorus; species Thryothorus ludovicianus. The sequence continues at coordinate 1,784,687 of VZTB01013008.1, read as the reverse complement.
ATGACGCAGCCATGGCACTCCCAGCCCAGAGAGCCAAACCTGTCCTGGGCTGCATCCAGAGCCCCGTGGGCAGCAGGGGAGGGAGGGGATTCTGCCCCTCTGTTCTGCTCTGCTGAGACCCACCTGGAACCCTGCACCCACCTCTGGGGTACAAGTACAGGAGGAACATGGACCTGTGGGACCCAGTTCAGAGGAGGCCACAAAGATGATCAGAGAGCTGGTGCATTTCTTTTGTGAGGAAAGGCTAAGAGTTTGGGTTGTGTTGTGGTTTAACCCCAGCTAAGCAGCCCCACGGAGCTGTTCTTCCCTGCTAGAGTGATCAGAGTGATTCTTTCAGAGGAGAGAATCTGAAGGGTAAAAGTTAGAAAACTTGCATGATACAGACCTTTTAGCAGAGTAAGAAAAAGCTGTGCACACAAGCAAAGAATTAATTCACCTCTTCCTGTGGGCAGGGAGGTGTTCAGCAGTCTCCAGGAGAGCAGGAGCTCATAACGCATAACTGTTACTTGGGAAGACAAACAGCATCACTTAAAATGTCTCCCCCACCCTTCCTCTTTCTTCCCTCTACTTTATATACTGATATGATATCATATGGTCTGGGTATCATATGATATCCCTTTGGTCAGTTTGGGTCACCTGCCCTGGCTGTGTCTCCTCCCAGCCTCCCACACACCCCCAGTCCCCTCAGCAGTGTGACTGTATGAAAAGCAGAAAAGGCCTTGGCTCTGTGTAAGCCCTGCTGAGCAAAAATAAAAACATATCTCTTTTGTCAATCCTGTGTTCAGCACAAATTCAAAGAACAGGCTCCTTTCAGCCACTATGAAAGAAGTAAACTCTATCCCAGATTAAACCAGCGCCAAATGCACCAAAAGGTTGGAGAAGATAAGGCTCTGAGGAGAGCTCATTGCAGCATTTCAGTACTTAAATGGGACTTACAAAAAAGATGGAGACAACATATTTTGCAGTGCTTATTGCAATAAGATAAGGCATAATAATTTTAAAATAAAAGAAGGATGGTTTCGATTAAACATAAGGAAGAAATTTTTTACAATGGGGGGTAGAACACAGGAAGAGGTGTCCCAGATAGGTAGTGAGTGCCCCAGTCCTGGAAGAATTCAAAGCCAGACTAGATGAGGCTCTGAGCTATCAATATTTGAGAAAGTCTCTGGTCATGGCAGGGATGTTGGCCTATATGGCCTTTAAAAGTGTTTCTCAACCCAAATTTATCTATGATTCTATGTATATGATTGAGACTTTTTTTCCTTGTTACATGAGCTTTCTCTATTTTTCAGGGTAAGATGGAGAATGACATAGTGAAATTACTTTGGTTCCCAGGAAATAGTCTCTTAGGCAGCTGCATTTACCACCATCCAAAGGCTGTGTTAAACAGAATGGAAAATTCTTTAACTCTGTGTTTGTTTAGTTGCTTTTCCAATTACTTAGTGTGTATGGCTTAAGCAGAGGAAAATAGAAAGTAAAGTTCTTGTAATGAAAGGTTTCTCTGGGGTATGAATTACTTTTTATATTTTCTCTGTTTCAGTTGTGACCTACAGTCATATGCACACATCTTCTCTATTTGCCAAATTCCATTAAAAAACATCATATTTAATTAAGCAGAGTCATGAAGTGTTACTCTTTGCTCACAATAACAATTTTGTGGTCATATTACACAGCTGACAAAAGTACTTTTTTTTTTTTATGAATTTGAAAAATCAGAACTTTCTTTACTACTACGAAAATTTCATTGATATAAAAATGAAACTATTTCACTACATCATGAAATATCTGGAGAAAGAAAACAAAGATTTCTGTGCCCTTAACACTGGAAATTAAGAATCCATCCAAAGAAATGACACAGGAAAATGATGATTAGAAATATATTCTGTGAAAAACAAATTAGAGCAAGTTATTATAGAAGAATCAATTTTCATGTTGATCCCATCTTGGACGTGCATCGAAGCAGTCATTAGTTAGCTAAATAAAAAAATCCTCAGCCAGCATATTTCAAGACTCTTTTGCAAAAAAACCCCAAAACACTTAAATTAGGACATAAAAATAGTTCTGATAAATATGATTCTGGTGCTAGAGTGACTAGAATAAAATACAAAGTTTGCAACTAGAAATATAAAATGAAAGACTGTCCTGAGAGTGGTTCGAGACTTTGCAAATATCTTGTGAAAGCTAAAATTCCATTTCTGAAGGGTAGGTTACATATGTGCAGCTGATCAATATAAAAGCTAAATGGGGCTTTATTATGTCCAAATGGCACTAGTAGATTATGGTTTCTTTCTTGTCTTCACACTTACTCATGAAAAGAAGATGAGAAGAAGGGATGATATTTACCCAGATCTCACTCTGAGATAAAGTGAGGTGCAGCTGAAACACTCAGTTGCACTTGGGACAAGATAAGCACTCATAGGTCCCCTGGTTTAGTTTACCATCTATAGAAAGAGAGGAACAAGAATAGTTTAATTTGGGGAATGTGATTAAGGACTATAAATGGATGTAATGAAGGGATATATAGTCAGAACTTTTAAAAATGTCTTTTTTTACTGGCTTGCAGAACAATTTCCAAAGGTCAGCGAAGAAAATACCTAATCTGTACCTTGTGCCTTACAAGAATGAGGCAAAATTATTTTTCTTCCTAAAAATGGGACTCATTCATTCAGTAAGAGCTACATGATATTAGGAATTCATGCAAGAGTTAGTCTCTATATTTTAAAACAATTTTGGAAGTAATTGGTTTTGTTCCTACATCTACACAAACTGTAGTCTTTAAACTAAAATTGATTCTTCTTGATTGCCAATGTTTGATGATCTTCAGTGTATAAAGTCTGATGCCAATACTCCAATATGCATTTCTTTCTAAATCAGATCTATTTTTCAACCGTTTGATTTATATGATACACTAGAGCCATATAGTCTTTGGGACATTCAAGAACAAAAATTGGGCAGTCTTTATGTTCATTTTAGGTTTGTTTTGAATACATGTACATCACTTCAAAAAGATTGATAAAAATAATAAGAGCTTGGAACTATAGTTAAACTACATTCTTTGTTTTCAGAACTGCAAAGAATGTATTAAAATATTTATTAATTCTTTCAGAAACATATGAAAGTATATTTTTTCACTTTGAATTAAAAAATAAACTGTATTTTTCAGAAAGAGAAAAAAATAATAAGAAAGAAAATTTAAACCTAAGATATAAGTAAAGTCAAAACCCAATTTCGGTGAAAAAAAATAGAAAAAATTTCAAGATAAAAATTATTTAAAAAACTCATCAATTAAAAATTAACTAGAAGTGTTACACCAGTGTTTCTGCGAAAAGAAAAAACCTAACACAATACTTTCATTTAGGTGGAAAATACATCAAAGAGTCTGTGTTGAAAGGAAGAAAAGATATCTAGTTTGAAGAAGAGTCAAAAAGAAGTGATGTTCGGTAAAAATCATGAGTTTTCACAGTGATCTTGTTTTTAATAACCTCATTTTCCACAAAATTCACTTCTAGCTGCTTCTAACCCGACTTTCCATCTATATTTACATTGTAGGTCAGACACCTCAAAGTGATAGTACTTTCAGAGCCATATCCTGAAACCAGAGCAGTGGTATACTTTTATCTCTACATAGACATATTCCAACCTGCCTGGAACCACAGTATGTAGTCCTGAGAATTGACAGGCAATTGTGAGTTCAATAAGACAGACATAGATGAAGAAAATTAAAATAATTTTAAAATGAACCAGAAGGACTAAGAATAATTGATATAAAGATTATTAAAGAAATGAAACCCCAAAAAGTAACAAGTAGAGAAATAGATCAACCTGCAGAGATCAACAGATTAATATGCAACTGAATAAAAAGAAAAAAAAATCTTTAACAAGTCCTAACAGTAGGTAAAATAATTATCATCTTTAATAAGAGTCTTCAGTAACATAGCTAGTATAGACTAGAAATGTAGTAGCTGGGATATGCCTAAATACAAGGTTCTCAGTCAATTTATTTATCAATTTTGCTAAATGAATCAATTCTGCATAATTCAGTTTGGTTTGTTTGGATTTTTTTTCATTAACAGTGTATCCCTGTGGAATGGGAGGAAAGAAAGGTGAAAAAACAGAAAGTGGGAAATATGAGAATAAGAAAAGGTAAAGAAAAGGTAAAACAATGATTTTCAATGACAAAATATTTCAAGCATAGGCAAAGAATATTTGTGTCTAGAGTCAGAAAATTAAGCTGGAAGAGAGAACTAGACTACTCTGCTCAAAATAGGATAAGCTCTACAGTACTTTTCCTTAGAAGAGAGGAAACAGCCCAGGTGATTCTAGAGAGTTAATGTCATTTGATCTAAAGCAAATTAAAGTAATGACAAAAATATAAGGTGTTGGTGTGGAGACAAGATTAATAATTCTTGTTCATGGGGATGAGCTGTTGCTACATGCTCAGCAGAAGAGCTTCAAAAGAAATGAAGACTCCATTTTGATTTCTTGGGTAAAAAGTGAAAGACATGCTTTGTCTTGCAACTTCAAATTTCCAGTCAGCTTAGGTTTTCTAAAATTAAATTCAACTGCAGAAATTCTACACTAATTTATTTAAATTGCTAAATGCAAAACCAATGTGGGATTCCAGTAGTATTACATCAAAATTTTTTGTCAGGGAATGTCGAGATGAGTACTTGTAAAAGCATAGGCAACCCACTTATCTGTCTTAAGATTTTGCTTTGCTTCTTTCACATCTATCCCTCTGCAGAAGTAATTAAACACTTTTTGCATTAGATATAATTTTTTTATTATCAGATGTTATTTTTAAATTTGTTTACTGAACTCTTTTTTGCAACTGCACAAGGAACTGGAAAAACATTTTTGCCATTGTATGAAATTTGATATAAATAAATCATGGCATAATCAAGGGATTGTTCTGAGTGTAAACGTGACAGTCACCCAGGGACCGCATGATGACTCACAATCACTGGAGCTGCAGAGAGACACAACTCAGGAGCTTATTTAAAGTTAATACAGTTTCCCTGTCATTTTCATCAGGCCTGGCTGACAACTCCAAAAATAGACCTTAAGAAAGCGTATACAAACCCAGAAGAGAAAACGGAAAGCACTGAAAATGGCCAATGTGACACGTTTGTGATGTAGTAACTGGGACATGATAAACTGAAACTGCCAATTGGAGTGAGTGCTATCTGTGAGTCAGATATTCCATTGGCACTGGCAAACCCTAGAGCTTTCCTTAACTCAGTTGCACAAGCAATATATCATGGCTATCCACAAAGAACAAATAGGATTTCTTAGTTTTATGTGTGAGTCACCAAAGAATTTATGGGCATTATGCTTCTCCTCTAAGACGGAACTACAAGAAATCTGAGAAACAATTGTGATATAGAAAGCACAGCTATATACAAATAGGCTGCCAGTCATGTCCTAGTGTTGGGCTCTGCCTTTTTTCTTATTTGTTTTTGTGAATTTTTTTATAAATACCTTCGAAAAAACTCAGCAAAGACTGGAATTTTTTACTTTATTCATTACAAACATGAAAGTTTTCAATAGTTTTGTAGTGATAAGAATGGTTCTTCTGAAATGCAAAACCAATTTATAATGCCATTAGGTTTACTGTTCAGCCAGGATACTTTGGTGTGCTTAGGAAAGTGTAGAGAATGTTGAAATGGTTGAAAAAGAAAAAAAAATACTGGAGTGCATCAGAGTATGCTGAGTGGCCAATTTTTGGTTATTAAATTACCTTGAAATCTGTGATAAAGAAATAGCATCCTAACATGGGCTATTTAGTATGTGTTTTATGGTAATTTAAAAGAAAAAAAGGAATCACCTGGGAATTTTAAAATTTAAAGGGGAGATTACTAAGAATTTAATGTAATCTAAATGGTCGCTTTGCACATTTGCCCATTTTCACTAGAAATCTTACACCTGAATTCCTATGTTAGTACATGTTATAGCCCAAAAATTATAAAAAATATTTTGCAAGATAGTGATTAAATAATATTGTAAGTAAATTTAAGTAATATTGTAAGTAATTCATAAACCACAAATATATAAAAATTTCTAAGAATTCATGTTCAGGACAAGGCGTTATTTTCAGCATGGAGGAACACTGGTTATTTAAAATTATCTCAGAAAATTGATGCAGAAGCAATTGAAACACAGGTCTCTAAGGGACTCAATACTACTTATCATAGCTGACATGGGAACTTATTTCCCTTCAACAATGTTTTCTTTCACACCATACATATTAAACTAGCCTTGTTTCTGTGTTGGAAAAAGTGCAGGAGATACAAACAAAATATAGCACAGGTTTGGCCAAATATTTATTAGAAGTGGAAAAAATGTGGTACATACTGTGGGGGTATTTTTTGAGATAGCCTGTTCTATTTCTAGATTCGAGAAAATACTAAGTACTATACTGCTTTGTTTATCTTGATAGGTTTTTCACTTGACTGCTGCTCTGTGATGCAATAAGATTTAATTAAACACCAAGAATTATATTAGCTAGATACTTGAGACATTTCTAGAATAAAAGTGCTTTTTCTGTGAAAAAGAGATTATTCATAAAATGACATTATTACAACTCAGTGAAATTATACTGTTTCACATAAAGTTGAAGCATAACATGCCTTTCATCTACACTTATTACATTTTTACACTCATTTACACTTTTAATGTGCAAGAGTAAAATGCTAAAAGTAGGCAAAGTTTTATTTTAAACTCTTGCCAAATTGTTAAAATGGAAAGAAAACCAAGTAGAGTTGGGAGCTTGCTGATAATTAGATATTCCTGAATTTGACTCTAAACTATGCTTCCACTATAAGCTAGTCCTGAGAAATCATTGACACTGAACACCAGAAAAAAGATGAAAGCATCTAGGCAGGAAGACAAAGTATACTAATTTACCAAGGAAAAATATGGTCATTAAAACTATTATGGGATATGCTGCTTAACAACTACTAGAGTCGCCTTTCTTCATAGATTTGCTTTCAGACTAATGATTCAGTAACTCAACAACAAGTCTTTCATACCAGCGTGATGGATTACAAAGCATAATTTATACCACTAAATCCATGCAAAAAGGCTTTAAATTATCCATTTGGGCAGCTCAACATAATTTTCAGCCTTTTGAGATCACTTGTTTTGCTGAACATAGTCTTGCAGCTTTATAAGAGTGAACTAACCCTTCTGTTTATGTTAGAATTCTCCATTTATCACAAAGCCATGAAGAAATCTGATACAATGTGTTTTAAATTTGGCGTCACTCAACAATCTAAAAAAGACTCTGACTCTTTCTGGATGTGACAAGCCGATCTGTCCTCAGCTGTTGTCAAGAAGATTGCTAAATTTTGTTCCATAAGCCCATCTGCTGTCCTCATTCTTTTAACAGAAATGTTAGCTAAAAATGTGATGTCCATTTTCTCATCATACTCTGCAGGCTTTTTATTTGAAAATTATCATTAATTGCTTTGTTATCATTATAACTATGTGCTTTATTTTACTTTTTAGTGTGACAGCCAGGAGTCAGACAATTGTCACTGATGAGAGCACTTGCAGATGGAAATGAGACCTTTAAGAGAAAGTGAATTACTATCAGAAAGGGTGATGGTACAAATAGCAAATTCCCTTGCAGAATAATAATGTATATGCCATTATAGGCAGAATAATAACGTACACATCATTATAAGCATGATATATAGAATCAAAACAAAACCAAAAATTTATGGCACATAGTAGAGCATGGAGGGATTTTAAGGAGACATAATGAGTCTATTCCAAATGCAAGAAATAGTTTGGTACCAACATGAAAAGATAATTTCTTTTTTTTTCTGTTGTAAGTAGTAATCTAGATTTCAGTAATGGAACTTATAAATGCTTGTACATTTAGTACAGAAATCAGAATACATAATTTGCAAGACAAGAAAATGAATGCTTTCTCTAAGCCATGTTGTAAACTATCAGCTTTTCTAGTATGTTCATTAAGGTGGTTTCATTGCTAAATTGTAGCTTGAGAGACACTGTGAGGCTCATGCAACTGCATTTCAAAGAACACAAGAACAGATTTCAGAGCAGGAACTTTGTTTAGAAACAAGAGTCAGTCAAATAGAGCGGCCTTGGCTTTCACAGACATATACAATGATACCACAGTTTCTATCAATAGACTCTATTAATACCTATAGGAAACTGCAGTACAAATATACAAAAGGTTTAGTAGTACTTCATTGAAGGAATGAGTTTGTTTTGCTCTGCTCTCTGGAGATATAATTCAGATTTACTTCTGTAAGGTATCTTAGTGCTCCTCGACTCTTTGTAGATTAAAATTGTCCAATTTTAAAACTGTCCAGCTAGTTGAAATTTTTGTTCTTAGTTTTCACAATCCTTTTGTGATGGTCTTGATTTGTATGAATAGAGTTAATTCTCTTCACAGTAGCTGGGATGGAGCATTGTTCTGGATTTGTGTTGGAAAGTATTGGTTACACAGGGATGTTTTCATTACTGCTGAGCAGCATTTATTAGAAGTTCGTTTTGCTTTTCACTCCACCTCCAGAGAGGAGGCTGGGAGTGTACATGGAGTTGGGAGGGGATACAGACAGGACAGCTGATGTCAACTGACCTAAGGAATACCCCATAACATACAATATCATGCTCATCATATACAGATGGGAGAAGGCTCCATCCATGGGGGCTGCTACTGGGGGACAAACTGTGCATTGGTCATTTAGTTGTGAGCAATGGCTTTTAAAAGCATCATTTGCCTGTCTTCCAGGTTGATTTCTCTGTCTTTCTTTTCCATTACAATTTATTTGTGTTTTTGTTTCAAGCATTAAACTGTCTTTATCTCAATCCATGAGTTTTCCCACTTTTATCTTTCTGATTCCAATTATGTGGGTTCAAAGCGTGGATGTTGTGTAAAAAGAATCCTGTTGAACCTATCTCAGAAAAGTGCTTACTAAAACTAGGAAAAGCCGTGGAGAAGAGCAGTAAGAATGGCAAAGGCTATAGGTCAATCTCCATGGAAGGAATGAATAAACAGTTTAGGTTTCACATAAAGGGAGAGAGACTACAAGAGAAACATAACATGGCACCTACAGAATGATGAGACACATGGCAAGGGCAAACAGAGAGTATTTGATCAGTGGCTCTTTCAAGACTGAGTTAGAAGGCATCCAAAGAATCTGACATACATGCTGTTCAAAGGAAATAGGAGATTCCTCATATAACAGGCAAGTAAAATGTGGATCTCCTTGTTGCAGAAGGTAGTGAATATTAAAACTTTACAGGTTCAGTTGGAAACCAGACAAACTTGTGGAAGGCAAATCTAGTGAGGGTATTCAAAAGCAGCTTCTAGCTCAGGCAGACCTTCAGATGTGCATTGCTGAAAATTGAAAGGATATTTAGGATCATAATCCAAGTATTTATAACCTGTTCTTATAACCTTTGTACTCACTTGTAAAGGTGATTCTAATCTTGCTCCAACTCACTATAGCTCATTAGAAACTTGCCCATATCTCATTACACGTAGTAGCACCTCCATGCATCTGATTTCATACAGATGAACTTCAGATTATCCTGAAAGTCAAAATGATACTTAGAGAGTTGAAATATAAAAGATGGATGTCAGAGACTCATCCTTTGCCCTTTAACCATCTGTGTGACATTCAATACAACTGGTCAAACACCAGCTTTTTGGTGAGAAGAAAGAACTTCTGCAAAGTAATAGCAGCCACCAATATGTTCTCTACAAGCAGTTCTCCAATGACAGTCCCTCATCAGAAACACTCATTAAATCAGGACCATGAAACAGGGGTGGCACTGAGTCCCTGAGGATATTTGCTGTCCACTGTACCTAGTGGAGCTGAAAAGAATAGATTCCAAAAGCATCCAAAATAGACTGCATATGCCTGTTCACAAGAGACAGCCCAAATTAATTTCTAGACTAAATATTCTATCTCAATAGCATCTGTTGTGTGATATGATCTCTGAGTAGAAAGCAAGAATGATGTTGATGCAAACCAAAGCTGTTGTTAAAATTGGTGGGTCTACAAGCTGGCCCTGCTAGTGTCACAGAGCTGTATGCTTTCTCCTTCATTGAAATTATTTCACCATTTATCCAAAACATTTGTAAAGCCCCGGTCCTCGCTTGACAGACCTAGATAAAAGGGGCTTAAAGTACTACTTTTTCCTGAGGTGGTGCAAAGGAGAACCCAAAATAAGTTCAGAGAAGGTTAAAACAAAACTCCTATCGGCAAATTTTAGAAGATCAGGAACTTGGAAAAATTTAAGGCAGCATTCATACAAAATAAAGTATTTCAAAAAGCATTGAATTAGCGGACTCTATCCACCTACCTCAAATTACCCAAATTTCAGGAAGAGGAAATTCAAAAAAGAAAAAGAGAAAAAGAGAGAAAAAAAGAGAGACCCAGCTTCCCTAAAATCCAAGGACAATAGAGACATGACCACATGCAGTCATTGCAATATTTTTTTATTAGGGCAATGAAGTTTATCTGCTCCTAAGGCCTCCTCTTTTCCCTCCACACCTGCCCTGGGTCATCCAGCCACTCTGGTGCTGTGTTTGGGCTTCGGGGCAGGGTCTGGGGCATTGCTTCCTCTGTGCCAGGGACAGACAGACTGACAGCCCCCCTGGGCTGGGCTAGGGGTTCCATGTAGAGCAGAGCACCATTCCACCTAGGCAGAAACTGCCCTGCCCCACCCAGCTTCAGTTGTTTTGAGCCAGTAATCATTTTCTCCAGCCTCTTGCAACATTAAAGGGGGTTTATTAGTTTATGTCAGAGAGTTTAAATATTTGCATAATTTTTTTACTTTCCATACTTTCTAAGAAGTAGCTTTCTTACAAAATCTTTAGGAAATCATTAACACATTTGAATTTGTTCCTTTGGGTTTTTTTTACTTTTTATTTTATTTCCTTTTATATATGTGACATTTATCAAGGCATTGTGAAATATAACAAGGCATTCAATTGCTGTATTAGATCATCTGTAACAGCATCAAACATCTAATTTTTACAATTGTGGAAACAATGAAAATGTCAAGGTTCAGAAGAAAGCAAAAAGTAATGAACATCAATACAAATGAGACATTCTGTAAGATTAAAGTTGCAAACAGGCATCTCTATGAGGTCAGTATTATGCTCTCTAATGTTTCAAAAGGATCTATGAATCTGCCTCTCATTTGCTAAACAAAAGAGTGCTGTTACTGATACTGCTGGGTAAAACAGGATTTCCTATTAGTCAACTACCTGGAAAAGATGTTGAGTCACTCTGTCAATGGATATCAAACTAAGCTTAATACAACAATCTCCACTTCCCTCAAGGTTTTTTTTTTTTTTTATTTTGGTTCACTTTGGTTTGGGTTGGGTTTTTTTGTGACAGCTTGCTCATTATTTCCATGCTTATTCAAATAATAGTGACATTGTGAAATGTTTTTCAGGTTACATTAATTGACTTCTTAGTGATAGACATTTTAAACTTAAATTGAGCTCAATTTCAGTTTCATATAAGTAAATCTGTAATGTATCCTTTTTGTTGTAAATTGATTATTTAGAAAACTGGTAAGAATAATCATGAAATAGTTTTTTACAGAGACCATTTCTATAACCCAAACCATCACTGTTTATGTATATTTATAGAAATTTCCTAATGGGTTTCATAAAGCTGACTTCCAAGACTGTAATTCAAAACTAAAAAGGATTGTACAATCATCACATGCTTTAATGTGACATCAAGAAGAGAGAAAAGTATCAGCACAATAATTAAAATTAATTAGGATGAAACCAGTTCAATGATCTAAACAATAGCATTATCAATCAAGCTTACCCACAAGATATTTTAGTCTGCTGGGAATAAACAGGTTTTGAAGTCATAAACGTCACTGCAACATAAAGTCCAGGGGCCCTGACTGAGTACAAAAATCATTAAAACACTAAACAGGCTCTGTTCTACATATTCTGTGTCAGTGACAAGTACAATTGTAGGTCATTGCTGGTTTCTTTCCCTCAGAAATGTAGCCTGCTTTAAGGAAAGGTGAAAAGTATCTTGTTGCTCAGTATTGCTGGTCAATATCTTAGCAGAGAAAAGGAATAAAGCATGAAATTTCATGGTAATAGAGAACTGACAAAGAAGTATTGTACTCAGAATAGAAAAAAATGTTAACTAGCATTTATCAACACATGAACCATGCACTAAGAAATATTTTCTGACTCTGAAAGTCCTCAGACTCTTTAGAGATGCTGGGTCTTTAGAAAATTACAGTTATTTCTAAGGAAAATCAAATTATTCCTCTAGCTGAAAAACAGCTAGAGAAATACTTTACTTAACCAGCAAGGAGATGTGGTATTTCAGCAGTTATTCAGAAGAGGAAATTGATATCCTGTAAGGAAAGGCATGTTAGATTATAATTTTAAATTACCTTTACTAATTGTTATCACTAAGAACAACTTGCCATGGAAAGAATGGTTTATTATAGTGGAACTATATAATTCATGCATTAATATGTTTACTGTGTTGACCAAAACTTTTTTCTTCTTAGTGTCCACCTAAGGTTTTGTTCCTTCTCAGTGTTAAAGCCAACCTTAGTCCTAAAGCTTCAAAAGGTAGGGCAAAAGAAAGACTTCATTCTTATCTTTGTAAAAGCAAGGGAAGGTTGAATTGAGAGTTTGTGAAACTCTTAGATTGCTCCATTCCATTATGTAAAGTAAAATAATTCAAGCAAGAGACTCAATAAATTAAAATATGTTTAGAGTACAAATACATTGAACTGGGAGACTCTCACTCTGCTTATTAAACCCCTATGATTTCCCGTTTTACACAGTCTGCATGTCAGCTACAGCTCCGTAATCCTAAAACTACAGCACAAGGCAGATGCTGTGTGGTAAGTCCAGAAATGACTTACCACAGTGACAGAAATAGATTGGTGGGAAAAGAAGCTACCTTGGACTAATGCACAAGAGAATTTCTTTTAGTGATACAATTTAATTTTATTTCAGTTGTGAGCATACCTAAGGGTTCTTTGTCACTTATTTTTATTCGTGGCAGCACAGAGGGGAACTGTGTAAGAGTAGCAGGTTTGGCAGAGCTACTATTTGTGTGGCAGTGCTGTGCTAAGCCTTTTCCAGATGGGGTCATTTGTACATAATACTCCCTTCCACCAAAGGATGCATTTGGAAGGAAAAGATGTTTCAATGATTGCCATAAGTTTCCACATTCAACTAATTTATGCAGGAAATATCTTTCACTTTGAGTCCAAACTGAAAATTTAATGGCACATTCCAAGTCTCCTTCATTTTCCCAGGTTCAACCTTTTCAAATCTTGCATCAGTTCCAAGCAACCATAACACAAGAAAAATCTTGAAGACCTAGAGAAAAATAGCACAGCATAAATAACAGACTCAGAAATATGTCAGCAATCATCTTCACAGAAATTAGGATATGATACCATTAAGTTCAAGTTGGTTTATTATCATATATTTCAACAGGGTACCTTATTCTAGAACATTTAAATCAAACATGCAAGTTCCAAGCAATGGAAAGGAAGGTTTTGAAAAAATAAAAAAGACACAAAATCAAAGCTCATACTCTAAAAACCTGAAAAAAAAAATTACAAATCCAGATACAATTAATATGTAATTTCCAATTGTGTCTACATTAGTAATTTCCCCTCATAAGTCTTACTAACTTCAATCGTAATTTGCTTTGGCTTAGGAGACTATAGATACCAAATTATTTTGGGGCATATTCTGGATAATTGGATTAATATGGATTTAAAATCCACTGTCACAAAGGTACTTAAGCAATTTATACTGTAGCAGAAATATTGGTACCTGAATAAGCAAGTGTAATTAGTATTTCAATTACATTGTGTTCCCTGATTAATTACAGATCTAAAAAAAAAAATACCACATTTCCTGAAAATGAAAGATCAAGCTTTTGTGGTAGAAAAAAGGAGAGAACTGCCCGCAGAGAGTCAAAATTAAGTTTTCAGACAAGTCTTCACTTCTTGACATGCTAAATTTCTCATAAATCCATGACTGTCACTTCAATAGTTCGTCTAATGCTTTCCCGTAAAACATCCCCAAAAACAAGTAAAGAGAATACAATTTATCCTAGAAATCTGATGGATATTATGTTAAAGGGTATTATATACAGGTGCACTCAAATTTATTAAGTTGCAGTCTATAACCATAAGACAGTTTCATGGAACCTTTGTTTTATGGCAATAAAAAAAAGACATTAGTGCTCTTTTACAAGATATAAGAGAGATGGAGTCATTAGTATTTGTACAGCAACCAATCAATACAGTGATTTAGTAACAAGTTTGCATACACTTTAATTATAAAGTTCACAGTAATAACGTATTACCTGAAAACCAAAAGACATATTCCCTCCTAATGTAGGTCTACTGAGAGCTATTTCCATGGATAATTTGACTCTAAATTCTCAGCTCCACTGACTATGACAAGCTGCTTAATTCACACAATTATTTTAAATTAATAGCTATCTGTTTCCAAAACAAAAAGAAAGGGCTGAAAGAATATTCCTGAGAACAATTGCCATCCAGGAAAACCAGAATAGACATTTAATCCGACCCAACTGCCTAGATATTCATGCAATTCCAGCAGGCATGCAGGAGCTGAAGGGATGCCAGAAGACGTACAGTGCACATCTTTGCTTCATGAGAGAAAAGGGAAGAGACCAGTTGTGTGAGAGACCTGAAAGAGGAGCTTAGGTAGTGTCTTAAAGCTCAAGGGAGACAGAGGCAAGCAAAGGAACATCTGGAGAACTAGGGTTCTTCCTAAGATCAAGGATCACAGTCTAAGATATGAATAGGAGATATCCTTTTATTTGATTAGTGTTTGAAAAAGTTTTTTCTCTTTTAAATGTATCCTTATTCGTTTTTTATAGCCTGTTCTGACCACAAGGCCCGCAGATAGGTAGCAGTTTAGCTTTTACCTGATGGATGAGAAAATCCATGCTGAGAACAGTTCAGATAAGGGCAGAACAAGGTACCAACTGCAAGGTCAGGTACTGAAGTACTGGTAAAGGGAAGATACCATTGGATTTTACAGAATTGATTGGAAAAAAATCAGATTTTCAATTTAATGGAAGTTATCAAACAAAGATATGCTATTGCATTGCCATAATAACAAAGGAGACAATGAGTAGTGTTACTTGTGCTTTTCAAACCTTAAAAGAATTATTATTTATGAAAAATAAAATGTCCTGGCAACTCTGGACACTTAGGTGACTAGTAAATAATGGAGTAAGCATATACATATTTAAGTACTAATACATTCATAAAACTGGAAAAAATGCTTGAAATTCTTGGTTCTTGAGGAAGCTGAAGCTCAATCCTTCTCCTGATTTGCTTTTTATTCAGAATGGCTGTCTAGGATTCCAACAACAGTCAGTTGTACAAACTCTGACAACTCTACATTTACTAATCCCAAGAACTGCAAAAAACATATCTATTCAGAAAAGAAACTAAAGCAGATTAACCTTGTAAAACAATTGAAAAATTATAGATACTGAGATTGAAACAGTGCTCAGTGTATTTCATGTGTTGCCTTACATTTAAACTGCCTTTAAGCTAAAATCGTTTAAAACATATTTACTCTCTTTATATTTCTGTAATAATAAATACATTTATTATTTTGGTTTTATTTTTTCTTTTTTTAATGCATCACAAATAGCAAAATCTCATTAAAGAAACAAGAGTTGACTCTTAAAGTCTGAATACGTTATAGTGTCTTTATTTCATATTGGATGCAAACTTAAGGCAAATATTTCCACTGCCGTATTGTATGGTTATTTTGAGAGTTCTGCAAATCCACACACAACTATAGAAAGATGAGAGGTATGAAAGTCAGCACTTGCAAAGGATTTATATTGTAAAGTACCATATTCTCCAACATACCTATATTTAAAAAAGACTGTCTTGTCTGTGTGACCCTGATGAGACTTCTACCAAGGCTTTTGTAGCACATGGAAGAAGGCATGCCATGTCACAGCACTCCTGCACAGCACCAAATGCCTGTACTCAGCCCCCCCTCTGCCTTCTCTTGTGAGAATCAGCTTCTCCATGGACACCCATCATTTGACTGGAAACATTCAGCCCTGCATGAGAGGGTTTTGGTTGTTTCACAATGTGGTGGTGCAGGTTGAAGTCAATTTTCTGCTGGAAGTCAATTAGATGCTGTGAATGGGGATTTGCTGGCACTAGGACTTTATTGAGGCTGCTGTGACAGACCAATTATTTCATGCAGTATTTTAAGGAAGATGAGAAGGGCATTTTGCTCATTATTCATACCAAAAGCATAAATCTAGTCTTGTGCTATTAAGTTTCAGCACTTATTTACAGCAAGTTGTGGCATCAGAGAATTGGCTATATTTAGACAAGACAATTCATACAATGTGCTGAAGTGTTGGGAAATTTTGATTTTTTTATGCTGTACCATTGTCATGGATAGTTTTCTAACATTGATATCTATATGACTACTGAATTTCTTCTACACTGTGTGAATTTGTGTACTCTAGAATGTAACAAAGAAGGAAATTAGTACTGCCATAACACTATCAACGCAGACAAAATCTAATTTCCTATTTTTCTTTTTCAAATGAAAGCACACAGAAACACACCACAGTTAACCCAGAATGAGGAATTTTCAAAGACACTCTAACTATCAAAAGAATCCTTTTACCTGACAATTTTTATTATACCTATATTTTCTTGACAAAAGTCTCTTTCTACTTCCTGCCAATTTCATTCCAAGCACTCATCTGGGATCTGGTTAAAGAAAGCGTTATAGGTTCTAAATTAAACTTGCTCTATAGCTGTTCATGAATATCTAAAAAATACTTGCATGAATGTTTAATATTGTCATGTCTTCCAATTCACTATGTCATGCTTACATGTCTCAGTTAGAAGGTGTGTTATAAACATTTTCTAGTTCAGTCATGTAAACAAAGTTTAAATGACTTGCAGGTGAACAGACTTGGAAGTGATCCCAGGGTAAAAACCATTCCTATGAAATTTCTGAAGTCCCTTGTATTTTCTAG
Source organism: Thryothorus ludovicianus (assembly GCA_013397245.1). NCBI lineage: Eukaryota > Metazoa > Chordata > Aves > Passeriformes > Certhiidae > Thryothorus > Thryothorus ludovicianus. The sequence goes on along the minus strand of VZTB01013008.1, from coordinate 1,767,615 downwards.
TGCTGGAGTTATGTGGCAGAAGAGAATTATTTTGTAAAGGGTTTCTGCTATCTAGGTTAAGCTATACTGAACACTTCAATGCACCTATAATACTTGAAAACTATAGATAAACCATTTCACTGATTATATGTTCGTTCTGCAGTACCTGCAAGATATGAATAAGGGCTGTTCAAAATCTCTGTCTAAATTATTGGATGTAAAATTGATTTCAGCTAAAGAATTTTTCTCCTTTTATTCTGTCAAGGTTGCTATTATTTCTTTGTGAGATTTTTTCTTTTGAAGCTGAAGGAAAACCAAGAAGTGTCAGCACAAATACCAAATATTTCCACTATGTTTGATTTCTCTAGCACTTCATCATAATAACTGTTTTCTTTCTGCCCTCATTTACACCCCTTGATATGAATGACCTTCACCAGTGTTTTGTTTCTCCTGAGAGCATTGTATGGTTGCTGTGATTTAGCTGCTCTCTTCTATTCTCTCTGGAGAGGAGATCACAGCAGACCAACAGAAATGCTTTTGGAAACTATCACAAGCAAAACAGTGGAGCAGGCAGTCGTCCCAAATCTCACATATCTTTTGTTTTCCTAGGTTTTTCTTTCAAACTTCTGCACAAATAGAATAGTTTTCTTGTGGATAACATATGCACTTTGAGCCAGCACCCACACCAAGGCTGTTAGAATAATACAGGTTTCAAGCCTCCATAATGCAGGGCTGGAGGATGCCAGTGCACTCCTACATTCATCGTATATGAGAGCTGCTTGCTGCGTTGGCTGCTTTCCTTGCCAAGGAAAAAAATTAGACTATGGAATATGAAGTCTCATTTCTTAAAAAAAAAACAAGTGGTGTGCAACAACACTGCAAAATTATGCAAATTACCTTGTCACACATATCAGACTGACAGTTCCAGAGAGACTGGAAATTGCCAAAAGATTTCTAGCTCTAGGCAGACAACGCCACTAGAGTATGGCTTAGAGCCATAAGACCCTGACAAGAACTCGCTTTCTTTAGACTATCACTTTCACAGACTGTTATTTCAAATAGATGTGCTCAGCTTTGAGGGCTTTATTGGTTGTGGTTTGGATTCCTTTTTTTCTTTTTCTTTTGTCTACATATGGTATGCAGTGTTTAGACTTGTAGGCAATGGCATAAGAAACAATCTAAATTAACTAGAAGCAATGTACCATTAAAATTTTCAGACTGAGCTGCAGGTCGTGGCACAGATGGGCTGCCAAAGATTTGTCACAATGTGTGGCCAATCACTGACATGTATTTAAGGCAGAATTGTTAGTGAATCAAAATAATCAGACAAACTGTTTCAGAGAGCTGAATCAAATCATATTAATTCCCTTCAGGTAGGGGATATAAACTCAGGCTACTCTCATTCTTATATTGTATACAAAAAGTCTCCTGCTATTCAGCTTAAACTGACCCCTTCTATTTCAAAGTCTCTTCATGTTTTCCAAAGAGTGGGGTTATGTGTATTTCATAACTTTAAGGAAAATTGGACTTATTGAAATATTAGATAGTAGAGTCAATCACATCATAATTACAATTCTACAGAGACTTGATTTTGACAGTTTTAATTTGACTTCATCTTTACTGTTCAGGGAAGACAGGTCTGTAAGTGAAAGGACGAATATACCAGTGGGTCTCAATCTGTGTGTTGGGCAGCAGTAGAAAAGAGCAGTCTTCCCATCCTAAAATAAGTTTTCTACAGAATATTCTCCGTGATATTTCACAGCAGCAATATATTTGAACAAAAGCAATCACTGATACTGCAATGTAAGCTTTAGCATCACAGGTAAGATTCAGTTTTCAGTCTGGATCAACAGCCCAAAGACAGTGGTATGAGATTCATCACGGCCAAGTGCCAGGTTTTGCACTTGAGTCACAAAAACAGCACTAGAGGCTGGGGGCAGAGTCTTTGGAAAGTGCCCTGCAGAAAAGGGCCTGGGGGTGCTGGTCAATGGCAGCTGAACATGAGCCAGGGTGTGCCCAGGTGGCCAGGAAAGCCAGTGGCATCCTGGCCTGTGTCACCAACAGTGTGGCCAGCAGGACCAGGGCAGGGACTCTCCCCCTGTACCTGGTACTGGGAGGCTGCAGCTCAAATCCTGTGTCCAGTTCTGGGCCCCTCACAATGAGAAAGACATTAAAAGGCTGGAGCATGGGGAAGGATCTAGAGAATTAGCCTTACAAGGAGCAGCTGAGGGAGTTGAAGTTGTTTAGCCTGGAGAAGAGGAAGCTTAGGGGAGACCTCATCACTCTCCACAGCTGCCTGAAAGGAGCAATCCCCTGGTGGGGATTAGTCTCCCAGGTAACTAGTGACAGAATGAGAGGAACAGGCCTCAAACTGTGCCAAGAGGGGTTCAGGCTGGACATTATGAAGGATTTCTTCAGAGAAAGAGCTGTCAAGCATTGGAATGGGCTGCCTGGGGAGGTGGTGGAGTCACCATCCTTGGAGGTGTTCAAGAAAAGTCTCGGTGTGGCACTTAGTGCTGTGGTCATTAACAAGGTCTTTATGGGTCAAAGCTTGGATTTGATGATCTTGGAAGTATTTTACAGCCTAAATGATTCTATGAAATCAGACTTGTGTTCAATATGACAAAATAAAGCAAAATATAACAAAGCAAAACTGATTATTTCATTAAGGCCTGCAGCAGGATAGTTAACTTACTGCATGAAAGTATATAGAAAACACATTTGTCAATTTGAAGGCAGCAGTATTACATTGAACACACAAAAATGCCTGGATGAAAAATCTAAACTGTGATCTATAGGCAGAAGTAATGAAAAGAAAGCAAAATAATGAAACAATTGAACCTGAAAATCTGATTCACATTTTCATCATGGTGATATGTTATTTTCTTCACTGAAGAACTCATGTCTGTATTGATGATTGAGATAGAATTTTGCAGAAGCCACATTTTTAGACTATTTTGAGCTGATAGTACTCTATTACTGCTATCATCTTTGTTTAATCATTAGGTAGAGTAAAAAAAATGTTAGTTTCAGTAAGAGATAATGCACAGGTTCTTCTGCTGACAAAGCTGAAATGTTTCTGGTTTTCAGCTGTATCTTGCTGTGACAGGCAGTTTTAAGGCAAGGTGATTTGCTCTGCTGGCTCTGCTTTTTATATCGTATTTCTTTTACAACAAAAGAAAGAAAGTTACCTGGATAGCCTGACTTAAGTATTCCCTAGAGTGTTTTCAGCCAGAGAGCTGATAAATGGCTGGGAAACTAAATTTAACTCATCTCTCAAGTTTTCATTTTAAATAGCAAAACCTTGTGCTTATTTGCACAAAACTTTCAAAAGTTGAAATTCTTCTTGGTTTCCATTACAATGACGAATTTACAGCCGCTGGTGGGACAGTGCCTGTGACAGCAAAGGGCTGTGAGCCCATCCTGTGAGAAGGGATGACCTGCAGCACCTGCTGGCAGACTGAATCCTTCTCTGATCCCACAGGAGATGGCAACTGCACCAGGATGAAGAAAACTTAATTTACCTATTTAAACCAAACATTGCTTCACAAGCTTTTCCTTTTCCCTATCTCATTTATTTTATTGCTTTCCTCTCTCCCCCTGTGAGTCCTTTCTTCACACTGCTGTCTATGTCTCTGCTACACTTTGGCATGAACAGAACCATGGGCTGCCTGTGCAGCAGTTCCAAATGATGTCATGGTATCTCTCACAGCTCTGATGAGCAAATCTTTCTGCAAAGGAAACGGGGGTGCCCTTGCAGAGACTGGAGGATGCACCCCACCAAAAGCAACATCAGGGCTAAGAGGGCTGCTTTTCTGGCTGGCAGCACAGGGAGCAGCTGGCAGAAGCATGCACAGGAGACATCCTTACCTGCACTTGCCTTGATTTCACTTGCTATTATTTAGCTCAATTTCATTCCTCCATTCCCCCCGCTGTTGTCCTCACTGCTCTCCCCAAAACCAGCCTCAGATGAAACCGTAACAGTGAGAGTGTGTATTTCACTGTCACAGCTTATGGCACTGCATTGTTTTCCTTACTTTTCTAATGTAAGAAAAACTGGGAATCAGGTAGCAACTGGTAGTATATAAGATTCAGGTTCAGCTTATGATTTGGAAATTACTCAGGCCATACAGAATAAGGCATTAGATAAAAATAAACAAGATCTTGTTGCAAAATATAGATGCTGCACTAAAATTGAGCTTTTCTACTTAGGACTTTTTAAAAAAAGAGACAATGAACCTATAAATCTCAGGGGCCCTGTGCTTGCCTGTAACTGTTGCAGTACATTTATCATTGTTATGTAACCCTGAAAAGATTTCATCGGCTCTGTTTTCACTGGCACGAACATTTTAAAATGAAAATTAATACATGCATATGTAGATCAGTCCACTGTACGTAGCTACCTGGTGGGTAATTCCCAGATGAGAATTTCTTTTTCTCTACATTGCCTTTTTTCTTTTCTTTTCTTTTTTCTTTTCTTTTTTTTTTTTTTTTAATAGCTCAAAAATAGCATGTGGGTTATATAACTAATAGATGAAACCAGAGACAAATCTTAGCCTTAGGCGCCACGTAAAAGAGATGGTAACTGTCAGCCTTGACTCCCCGGTTGTCAAATACTGAATGGGATGTTAACTCCTCAACAATACACAAGCTTGGAAATGTCACCGATATGGATGAGTCAGGGCTATTATCCTGATCCACAATAAAAATATCTCTGTGGTAGCCAAGTATTTTATCTGTACAAATTAATGTATGCATTTAAATATGCCACCGTAAATCACCGCTAAAATGCTCGGTAGCAATTAGCCAGGGGCTGCCACTCTGTCATTT
>VZTB01013008.1:1723192-1762776 GCA_013397245.1 Thryothorus ludovicianus | reverse complement strand
TAACTGAGCAGAATCTTTCTGAAAGAAAGAAAGATTACCTGGCCATGAGGACACCTCCTACTGCAACTACCCGTTTAGGAGGTACTCCCAGGGTTGTTTCTTTGTTACAGAAAAATTTCTTGCTATTGTCCTAATTTGCATTTATTTTGGATCCCTAGGTTGCTCATCTCAGAGTGAAATTTAGAGAAAGTGATCTGTATATAATAATAATTAATAATAATAATAATAATACATTCAGGGTAAAAAAAATTGGGTTTTTTTGGTGGATGAGTTCCGAATATCACGTAGGTATCCTTCAGCCTTGGAAAATAAGGAAGAATTTAAGATTTTTCTGAAGGAAAATACGATTGAATCAAAAAATTGCTGAGGATCACTGAATCACAGAATTAGATAGGTTGGAAAAGACCTTTGAGATCACAATGTGTGATCTACCACCTTGTCAACTAGACCAGGGCATCAAGTGCCATATACAGTCATTTCTTNTATGGATGAGTCAGGGCTATTATCCTGATCCACAATAAAAATATCTCTGTGGTAGCCAAGTATTTTATCTGTACAAATTAATGTATGCATTTAAATATGCCACCGTAAATCACCGCTAAAATGCTCGGTAGCAATTAGCCAGGGGCTGCCACTCTGTCATTTTGTTCTAACTGAGCAGAATCTTTCAGAAAGAAAGAAAGATTACCTGGCCATGAGGACACCTCCTACTGCAACTACCCGTTTAGGAGGTACTCCCAGGGTTGTTTCTTTGTTACAGAAAAATTTCTTGCTATTGTCCTAATTTGCATTTATTTTGGATCCCTAGGTTGCTCATCTCAGAGTGAAATTTAGAGAAAGTGATCTGNGTTGGAAAAGACCTTTGAGGTCACAAAGTCCAATGTGTGATCTACCACCTTGTCAACTAGACCAGGGCATCAAGTGCCATATACAGTCATTTCTTAAACACCTCCAGGGATGGTGACTCCTTGGCAGCCCATTCCAACACCCAGTTAATCTTTCTGTGAAGAATTCCTTCCTAATGGCCAATGTAAACCACTCCTGGTGCAGCTTGACCCTGTGTCCTCTTGTCTTATTTTAGTCACCTGGGAGAAGAGACGACCCTGACTCTAGTTTACTACCCATGGCTCATCTCTGAAGAGCCTGATTTCATACCCTCTCCTCTTTGAACTAGGTTTACAGCCCTCTCAATCAGCCCTGCCAACTCATGGGCTAGAATCCTTCTGCCCATGTTGGATAGATGAAGCCAATCTGACTTGAGCAGACCTGGGGCCAAAAAGTTGCCCCATGATCAAAAAATCCAGAATTTTGCTGATGGCATCGCCTGCTTAAGCCACTTATTAATACTATGAGTTTTCCATCACTGCTACTGAAAGAATAAAGCAGAGCACCACCGGCACTCCCACTTTCTAACCTGATATAGAGAAAATAAAATGCTATTACAACATCAACTTTTTTGAATACCACATCTGATTTAATCTTGGGGGACCCCATACAATTTCTGACTGCTTACAGGCTGCTTAAAATTGAAAGAACCAACAAAAAACTACGAGATATATTGGCTGAAGGCCAGTGTATTTATGCCAAAAATAAATTTGCACATGAAAGGTGCAAAAGCAGTAAGGAAGACAGAAGACAAAGGCAATGAAGATCAATTAGCTAATTAAACTTGGAGTAATCATTGTCAGCTTCACAGTCTTATTATGTAAAAGAATGAATATTTTTAGTTTGGTGTAACTAAAAAAATATACCTGCAAGTATTTTCTTGGTACATCAGATGAATCTCTGATGCTTTAACTGGGTACCTAAGATGGTAGATCTAAAAATACCAGCAAATTTTAAAATATAATTGATTAATTTATTTTTTTATGAAGTCTCAGCTCTCAAACTGAGTTTACATATTAAAAGAACAGTAAAAGGACATGCCTATATGTGACAATGTACCATTGTCTATTTATTGTGTCCTTTATCTGCAGTTAATGGTGGCTGTATTGACAGAAAAAAATTTTAACTGCTACACTTCTAAGTCCATGAATTGATGGAGGACTTGAATGTAGTTGCATGCATTTGTCCTCTATAAAGTAAAACCTGGTTGCAAAACCTAGAAACTGGTACTTGCTGATATTTTCTTTCCTGTGTTATTGTTGTTAATGGCAGGAATTTGACCCAATTCTCAGATCTATTAGACTCTCTAAAGCTGGGAGATCTATTTTCAAGATGAACATAAAGAAAACTGAATGAGAAAATGACAAAACAAGCACAGAATCCTAACAATGTCATTTTGTACATCTCAATGCTAACTATAACCATCTCTGGACTTTATCTTACCCAGAAAAACATGTTCAGCATTTGCAGAAAACTTGTGGCTCAATAAAAATATGCCTGAGTTGAAGCTCAGAAGTGTTCCCTGCATTCTTCTTGGTCGTTTTCTTTTACATATTAGGATGAAGCATGGACTTTTCTGCAATAAGCAGAGAAATATTTTGAGCCAGGGGCAGTTAAATTTCAAAGTTGTCTCACTTTGTTTCCCAGACATCACACAGTTTTCATCTTAGACTTCAAAGGCCACATCGAGACATTAAGGAGAAGAAAGAGAAGGCAACACATTTCAATCAATAATCTCCTTTTTATGGTCTCTTTCAAACATGGGTGCTCAGAAACAGTTGTAAAATTGCTTTGAATCCTCTGCTCATTTTTGAAGCAAAGGATGGTGATACGTTTCCGTATGCTGAAATTTGCAGGTTGAAATTAATTTGGGGAGGATTTTTGGAATACACTTCTGAAAATTTCACAGTAACAAATGTACTTCTCAAAGCATGAGTCATAAAGGTAGCGTAAAAGGGCATTTGTAGCCCCCTGAGCAGGCTGGACTGTCTTGTGTTTGAGCTCTCCATACAGAGCTGCCTACATTTTTGCTGGATTACCCAGTGGTATCTATAGAAACTGTGCACTTGCATTTACAGATCCAAAAATAAACAAGTAGGGCTACTGTTTTTTACCTGTCCCTTTTAAGAACAGGCAATAAATAGCTCTCTCCTTCCCCTAAAAATAAAACCCAAAGCATTCCTGAACATTCCCAAATGTTCAGTAAGATTAAAATAGGACAATTCCAGGTCATCATAGAGCACTTAAGAAAGTGTCCCTCATGATTTTTATGCCAGAAACAGCTAGTTTAATTTTTAGGAATTCAAAGTTTACTTCTTCATTAAATTTACTATAATTTTACACCAAAGTAAAAAATACTTTCCTAAGTCAATAATGATTTAACCAGAAAATTTTAATTTTGAAAATGAGCAAATGTGATTGTCTTTTAATTCTTTCTTATATGCATGCCACCATTAATTCCTTAGAATAAAAATATTAAAACACTTATGGAACAGTTTCTACTCCTGTGGATATTGGAATTAGACCCAAGTTTCTAACAGACTTTCGATAGACCAAAATAAGTATCATATACTTATTTAATCATAATTAGTTGAAAACACTGACCTAGGGGAAAAAAACCAAACAAATAAACTAAACAGAGCTTGCTTCTAAGCTTCACCTTTGCTTTAATAATTTGGAGTTTTGCTTGATGCCAGAGCAAGAACTCCTATCTGTATTATGATAGAAGATAGTACAGGTCCTTATTCTTGCAATCAAACCATTCTCTTAAAAAGCTTTTTCCCCTGCCTGTAGGAATCAATTTCAATAGCTACTATCACCCTAATCTAACAGACTGTCATCTTTTATAACAACACACAGGGAAGGCTAGAATCAAGATTTTAATTTCTATTTGCCCTGCATCCCCCCCCACAGCTGTGTGTCCTTATTTTAATCTTATCTCCCACATGCTTTTACAGAGAAAGTATTCCTGTAATGCAATGGGAACTGTGGTGTTCAGAAACTTGAAAGATCTAATGCTATGTGACCAAAGAATGGGAGATCACACAGGAAAAACTCCTGCCAGAAAGTGTTTGATGCATGATAGACAACACCTATTTAATCTGCAATATACAACAAAGATTTATGCAGAAAATGTCATAGTTAATGAAAGCAGGACTTTGGCAAGAATGACAGCACAAGCTGCTCAGTCCTATGAAGCTTAGGCACTTCTGCATCTGTGCAGAAACAAATTCTGGGGTGCATGGGAAACTTTAAATGCACATGTTGTGCTCTGTTGACTCTTGAAAGACCCTGGCATTAGACATCCACAGCCCAGGTCACTGGTCTGCACTGCCACCAGGCTTTGATATCAGATTTATTCTATCTGAAATCTTTCCCTTGTTGTGGAAGAACAGAAGTCCTTAGCACCTTCAGCCCTGCTCACCATTAGTATCCATCAGGGGCCTATTTGTGCCCTCTCTGACTCCCTCCAGGACCAAGCCCTTGAGTTTCTGTCCCATGGAAACCAAGAAACCAAGGGGGTGGAGGAAAGAACATATGTGGATCTCATTCTGTTGCTGCATTAAGATGCAGATGAATGGGGTCAACATACAGATTCAGGAGCTGAAAAATGCTGCCAGCTCTCACTCAACCTTTAGTTCCTTAAAACACACCTTTAGTTCCTTAAGTCATCTGGACATGGCCCCTATAGATTTTAAAAATCCTACCTGATGCCTATAAATAAGGATTCTCTAATTAGTATTCTGAAAGGCAGTGTTCAGATTAACTGATTCACTTATTGGAATGATAAATGAGTCTGCTTTTAGCATCTATTGAGAAGGCAGAGTCTTAGGAAAAGAAAAAATGAACACAGACACTGAGCCATGATGCACAGAATGGCTCTGGGAACTGAAACAATATAGAAGCCCAACAATGAGTTTTTCTTTTCCGGGAAATGAAATTTGTGGGTTTAGGATTTTCATGTAGAAATGTGACCATGACAGGAAAGGGGAGGGCTTTTCTGCTCCGTTTTTGTTTGTTTGTTTGTTAGGAGTGGGGGTTCGGTTGTTTGGTTGGCTAGATTGTTGATTTTTGTGGTTTTTTTTTAATTAGAAATAAAAAAATTACAGCCCAGTATTTTAGAAAAAAAATTCACTTCTTTTTCTGGAAGTGTCTGGAAATCCAACATGCATATTTACTTATGTAACTACTCAAGTAGGAGTGGCTGCTCTTTCAGAACCATCTAAAAGGGAAAGTTTGAACAAAATCGTCAGTCTGAGGAGGGTCAGCTCTGTGAATTATAAGGTTTCAGGAACAAGAGCTATCTCAAATGATGCCACCTCAAATTCCATCTTGAAATAATGGGCCATTTTTAAGCTTTCAAAATAGATACATAAAACAGAAGGAAATGAAAAATAATCCTGGAAATCAGTAAGAAAGCACTAGGCTGCTGAGAAGAGAGGAGAAAATCCAAGGGATTCAGTAGTAAGGCTGCCACCAGAGTTTGTTACCCTCTTTCAAGGAAAGGACCAACATTTAAGTCTGTAATTCTTCCTAACTTTCTCTGATAATCAGAAGAGTAATAAAATCCTCTCCTCTCCACAAGTTCTGCTCTCTTTCATGTCTCACTCCAATCCCACCCTGATCTCATTTCTAATTTATCACTGGAACACTGAGGTCTGGGAAGATTTTAAACTGCAGTTTTCAAAGTGTCTGAGACTAAATCTGTATAAAAACTTTCACTGTATTATCAATACTCACTATTATGACTCATCACTACTTTGGCAAGTAAAGTGCTGAAATATTTTTCTAGGTTTTTCAGTCTTTTAAAATATGCACATAAGAATCAGAAGGATGTCAACAAACATATCAGAATAATTTCGGGTAGAAATTAGACACTTTGTGATATATCTGATATTGATGTTGGCATTTTTTGCTGTTTATTCACTCACCTTTAGGATTCTATCCAAGTGGAACTAGAGAATAATTTTAGCAAGGTAAACTAAACTCCTTTCCAGGAGAAGAGAAAGAGTTGATGACCTCTTAAGGAAGAGTCAGACAAGCTGACTCAAGGGATTCCAAACACCTACATCCACTGGAAATCCAGAGCTCCAAACCATGTTGTGAGGGCAAATATTGCAAAAAAAAAAAACAAAAAAAAACCAAAAACGTACAGCCCTTTCCTTGAAACTGATCCCAAAATGTTATGTGTCTATAAAGTCTGGGCAACTGTTAAGAATAGTTCAAACTGTAACATGAAAGGACTAAGCCTAGAACAACCAGGTTTCCTAACTTCAGTATGCTAATATATGCATTCACCTGCAGCCCCCAGTTATGAAACAAATTTTAAAAGTAACGGGTGTTTAGAAAACTATGTAAGATTTTACAGAGCCTGTTGTCACTCAAATTTCTTCTACTCTGAAATATTATATTTGTTTTCCTATCCCACATATGTATAAAAGAGATTTTAATAGAATATTTATGCTTGTTACTTGATTTACTTGGTAGAATTCCATAGCTTTATATTTATAGGCACATTTGAATACAAAGAAATTTTTCTTTCACAATGCTGTCTGGTATGTCTTATCTCTGATCTTTTTGTACTGGAGATAAAAAAAGCAATGGTAGATGGAATAAATTGCTCACATTGTATTACTAAGACTTCTTTGAAACCAGACAAGTCAGAAAACTCTGAAAAAGCTTGAATTTGAGAGAATATCTGTCATAGAAATGTGGAAACACGAGCAGCAAGTGTCATATTGAATTCTGACGTGGTTTTGAATGTTAAATGTTCTTATTTGCCCAAACTGCACCAGATTAGAAATTCAAAAGCTTTCATGTTTTGATTTGAACCCTTTGAAGAAGTTTGATTCCCTGCCAGAAGAAATAGCCATGCTGTTCATATTGGAAAACATCTAACTTGAAAAGATAGAAGCACTTCTAAACTGTTATTTGTATATATGGGGAACAGAGGTTCCAACAATAAAAAGACTTAGTTTAAACTTTGATAAATTTAATTACCTTTATCAAGAAACTTGGCAACAGTCTATTGTTTCAGTGGAAAGAAGAATTTGACAAAAATGATATGTCTATAAAAGCTAAATTAGTTTGGATGGCTTTATTTTATTTAACACATAAACAATATTTTAGATATCTTTAAAGAAGAATCAACAAATTGGAATGTAACTTTGTGGCAATCTAAGGATAAAGTCACAAAAGAAACAGATTCGATTCTGGTCTGATATGTAACAAAAAAAGACAGCTATGCCATCCTTTCAGAGCAAAAACCACAATTGTTTGAACAGAAATATCCATAAAAGTATATCCCCCTTACTTCATGGATGAATGTGTTAATTAATGAAATATGCTTTCTGTTGAAATCTGTTCCTTGATTATATGTCATATCATATCATATAATTTCTTCTGCTCAAATTAGCAGAAAGAGAAGAAGAATTCAATGGGGAATCTGAGCAAAGAATGCAAAAAGTCATGAGAAATAGTTTTGCAGAATTGCATAATCTTTTATTAGCTCTAAGGAGAAACAAGGTTTTGCAATGAAATTCTTGAAAATTTTATTCTCCAAGTGAGAGTCCCACTGCAGGCAGGAGTCATAGGGTCAGAAAAGACAGTGAGTAAGGAAGTTTGTGTCTCTGTCAAGGTAGAGAATAGTCTGCACAGCTCCTGAAAGATCACTATTTTACAATGCAAAACTATGAAAAGACCTAAGGCCACCATATTTTTCATTACAGATGCCATGCTACACACCTCCTTAGGATAATTAATTTAATCATTTGGCCATTCCTACCTACTGGCAAATTGTCTCAGTGGTGCATATCACTAAAAGCATCATAATCCACTGACAATCCCAAACCAGAAACTGTATCAGGAGATGCTGCAGCTCCCTTCTCCCACTGGCTGTGCATCACACCCCCATCCCAGTGCAGACTGCAGAGATGCCTCATGTTCCTGTGTAACTAGTTCAGCACAGAAACAACTCACCGAAAGTTAATCTCAAAAACTGAAAAAGGAGGTTTGTTTCACAGAGAATTCAGCTTTCCCCAGCAGGGCTACATGGCCAACAGCTGGCCTTTCTAACAAAGCCTGCAGCTTTTTATTTGCTGATGGAGTCTAGTGGGGCAGGACAGCACAGTCATCAAGGAGTGATGTGGGTCGGATGGCTGCAAGCAGTTACAGTTTCTCATTAATACAGTACTCAAAGCACACAAATATGACCCTTCCCTCCTGTTCCATGGAATGGTTTATTATTTTGAAAGCTGTCTTGAATATGTCATGCTTTGCTCGTACTTCCAGACTGAGTTTAACCTTTTATTATCAATTTCAGAAGTGCTCCAATTGCTTTGCACATGCATGCACAAGGTCTCACACACATTGCTATTAATAATAGCAGCATTCTTTAGAGAGAGCCAGATATTATGCACACAAATATTTATTGGTTTTTGTTCACTGAAACCCAAGAATTGTTTGAATTCATTGTTTCAGGGAAATACTGTTCTGTGCAATTTTTTTTTAAGTAAATTTTGTAACTTTTAGGTTTGGAATTTCACAAAAAAACAAACCCCTCTTTTCTTCTTTCTAAAATGTACTTACAGATTATTACATAGTAAGATAATAGAAGACTTAAAAGAAGTTCACTGAATTTTGCATAACAATCTAAACACAGTTATTTGTAAAGGTTGAATTCAAATATATGTGTCCCTCAGCTCTGATTTTCAGGTTCAGGCATGACTAACCAAGCAGAGAATTTGTGTGTAGAGCCAAGCATTTCTGTTAGTGATGTCAGCAAGGGTGACATGGAATGCATTTTTGCATAACACTGTCCAATTTTGTCTTAATGTGCACTTTCCGATCATGTTGGTTACGTGACATTACAAAATGAATTAAAAATAAATCCTTTGCATTGTTTTGCTTAGGCTTGTACCAAGAGTTTTCAATTTTTTTCTACATGAAGATTTTTTTTTTTCCAGGAAAGAAAATAGATAATGCAATAAAAGATTGGTAAAATCAAAGTACAGCTAGTCCCATGGAGAACATATTTTCTGTTAAGAATTCATTTTGATTAAAGATTTCTGATCAAATTTTGCTATTTTTCATGAGACAGAAACTAATCTAATGTTTGGATGTTTTTTTTCCATACTTTATATAGATTTGAAGATGTCAAATCAATTTCAAAACAGTGAGTTGGCCACAGCTCATAATCTTGAGTGTACTGGAAAAAAATTCTCACTGACTTATTGCTCCTTAAAGGTTCATTGTGAGTGCACTGTAAGCCTGGTGTTTTTGACATCAACATTAGCAGAGAAAGCTTCCATGAATTAAAATGAAAACTAGAAATCTTATACTCCTTTTTTTTTTTTTTCTGTGAACCATGATTTTTCATTCCAAACTTCCCAATGGCACTATAAAAGGGACCATTTGCAGAAGCATTCATGAAAACTTGTACCAACAACAAAGGTGAAAGTCTTTACAAGAGTTTTTTCCATGTAATCCTTAATGAGCACTTGCCAACAGCCCCAAACACTGACCATTTTCACCATTTCAACCTCTTGCTCCGAGCTCTAGGCAGACCCAGCAGAGGAACAAGAAGGTTGGTACAGAATTCAGGAGCTAAGCAGGAAACAGTGGAAACCACATCTGTCTGAATTAGTCTTGCCAACATCTAGGAATACATTTGAGTTCTGTAGAATGTTCATTACTATGGATCATTATAAAATACAGGTGAAAAAAACCCCCAAACTGAACCAAAATTCTTTCTATTTCCCTGGTTTACCCTTCCTACACTACTCCCAGATAAAAAAAGTCTTAGGTTTGATTTTTTGTTGCAAAACTAAATAAGGATTTATTTCGTATTTACTAGGTGTCAGAATATTGACATTTGCAGGAAAAATATTAAAAGGTTGTATTCAAGAAGGCCTAAGAATTACAATAGTTTAGGATAAAAGGGTCCTCAAAGATCATCTTTCAACTCTCTGCCATGGGCAGGGACACCGTCCACCAGACCTGGTTTCTCAAAACACCATCCAGTCTGGCCTTGAGTGTCCCCAAGTCTGATAGGAAAATACCCTAGTTCAGAGCAGAAAGCTGGCAACTAGGATAGCCAGAAATATAAGCTAATTTTATCAACCACTTTGCCTAGCAGAGTTCCACTGCCTGCAATAAGCACTTTATTTTTACGTATATTGCAATCTAGTTCTCTCCCAGCTGCATTTTGAAGGGAGTTTCCTGCAAACTCTTTTCTCCAGATTAGTCCATAGAGGTAAATTTGGCTTCAGTTCAAGTGTTTTGAAAGCCAGCATGGAGCATGCACGAGTGATCTATTTTTCATCCAATTAGGAAAAACAAAATGTGTCTCAGGCTTCCTACTGTGCCTGGAATCTACCTCCAGCTCGTACTTGCATTCTTTATTAATTCAGCTGTGTTTCCTCCATTAACTCCATTGTCTTCGCAGTTCTATGTAATTTGGTGTCATTCACAGCACACTGACTAAAGGACAAGCATGGAAAAAGTCTGATTTCTGTTCAAAATTCCAACATTACAAGAAATCTATGAAGAGTTTTGCAATAGTTCGTTGTCAGACGAGACACAGTGGCCTACTACTCTACCTTGTCTTTAGGTTTCTACTAGAGTTTTGAGACCTTTCTTTCCTACTTCAGCTTCCTTTTTGTATTTCAGGGGAGCAATGCATTATTAGTATGTTCTCACACTCAAACTGCTCTACTGATATGCACTTGATGAGGGGGAAGTTTACATGGGATAAAATTTATAGATCTGTAGCCCCTGGTATTTTCCCCATCAGACACATTTCTATAATTCTGGACTCTCTCATACAACTGACTAAAATAAGGTGCTGATTTTTCCCTTAAATCCTTTAAGTAGGTTGCAGAGGCCAAGAACCTCAATGCTCCTTTTTATTTCCTGCAGTAAGTGTGAAACTCATGTTTGCAATAGGAGTTTGCCATGCCACATTCCCTGTCCTGTAACACCAAACTTCATTAACAACTTCTGTTTGGTTAGTATTGTTTTTTCAGCTAGTACTTCAACATTTTGATATGAGGTCCTGAAAAAAATGAATATCAGCTTGGTATAAAACATCATTTTTGAGCCTTCAGACTCAAAACTAATTAATACTAACACTTATATTTCCAACAGATTTTACATTCTGACATTTTCAAGCAGTGTAATAAAACCTACATGATGTAATCTATCTAATGACGAATAGTAAAGGTAAATAGACATGACTTCTAAATTTATGAATTTATGTGAGATCTATAGTTATGAAAGAGCAACTTTTTTTTTGTGTGTGAATATTCTTTTCCTTGATTTCACTTTAGATGTTGTATTTTTTCCTAAACTAAATAAACAAATGTTTTACTTTGTGGGATAAAAAAATAACCATCATGTTTAACTTTGTTTATCTTCTGTATTGTTGAAACTAAAAAAGAAAATTAAATTATGTTCTCTTGCATTGACTTTGTCTGAAAAGAATTTTCCTAGCTTTACTTGAATTGCACATGATGCTTTGTGAAACTAAAAATTATATGCTATACTTTCCCCTGATTCATACAACTTTTAATTCCTATTGCAATAAAAAACTGATTAGCATTAACTTCCACTGTTTTGATTCCACAAAATACTATAAGCACAATGGGAATAAACCAGAAAGCCAGAAAATATAATCAGAGAAAAAAATTACAATCTATCAATTACCAGTTTAGTTCTGAAAATTTCCTCTCTTCTCTCTGATAGCCCTGGTGTGATGATAATATTTTATAAAAAAGAAACAGATAAAAAGCAAGTTCAATCATCTTGAGATGCTGTGGATGTTCAGATAAAAAAAAATGCTGCCGAAAGAAAAACAGACGTTCCAGAATTGTACAGTATGTTAGGAGAAATTTGTCCAGTTTTCTAGGTTACATGTAACAAAACTCGTTGTTTTCATTTTCACACTACCTTCATTTCCATATGCACATGCAAGTTTTCCTGAGTTCTATAGAATTTTGGATATTAGAATCAGAATGTATTTTGAAAGGACTGAAGGATTCCAAAAAAGCTCTTTCAGGTCCAGTCATTGGCTGAAAGACTTTTGGAACTACATTTCTCAACATTTATTTCATAAGGTTATATAATAATAAGGTTAGTCTTTTCTAGAATAAGGTCTTGGCCAAACTCCAAGCATTATTTGTTTTACCAAAAGGCTTAAATCAGCAGTCTATTATAAATACAAAAAAGTATAAGTGAAAAAATTTGCAGCATTTCTTCTAAACAGGTATGAACTATAAGAAAATAATAACAAAATATTTTCTGAACATAATGAAAAAAGACAGGGAGATTTTAGCTCTTTAAAATCGAAGCTTATCAAAGTTTACCGGAGTCAAGTAAATTACTGTTTCTTAATTTACACTTTGGTCCACATTGCAGACTTCCCACATTCCTCTTCTTTTTGCTGTAAGTGAGGAATATTTCAGGTTTTCTTGTTTTAAGAAATGTGACACTATTTTCCAGGATCTGGTCGGCAGACATCCTGATTCCTTCTGTGTCGTGGAAGCAGAACAGATAGAAACCTGAGTACAGAGGGCATAGATGCCATGTCCAGTTGGACTTGGAGACAAAATACTGATGCAGTTAAAACCCAGCTGGCAGCTAAATACCATGCAAATCCTGGCTCATTCTCCCCTGGTGGGGAGGAGAATCAGAAAGAAAAGGCAAACCTCCTGACAACTCAGGAGGTTTAAAACAATTAAATTACTGAAACAAAATATAATAATGGTTCTAGTAATAATGAGAGGGGAAGAGAGTAACAGAACTCAAGAAAAACAAGTTGCTCACCGTACACTGTCCAATACTAAGCCTGCCCCAGAATTGTGATAGGCCCCAGTTCCAGGTAACTCCCCCAGTTTATATACTGGGTGTGGCACACTCTGGTATGGAATATCCTTTTGAACAGTTTGGATCATCTGTCCTGGCTATACTCTCCCTCCCAGCTTTTTTGTGCAACTCCTCACTAGCAGAGCAGGAGACAGTGAAAAGTCTTTGACTTTGTGTAAACAATACACACAATAGCCAGAACATCTGTGTGCTATCAATATGATCTTCATATTAAATCCCAATCACAGCCCCGTACTAGCTACTAAGAAGAAAATAAACTCTGTCTTAGCCAAAACCAGGCCAAAAAAAGAGAAAAATCTCAGAAATAGGCTCAGCTGGAAGTCAACCTGGTGTTTTTCAGGCATATGACAGTAAGCGAAATTTTGAGGACTGTCTTACAAGCCCTCTGTGTAAACACGGCTTTACATCATTGATATCTGAATGCATGGGGAGAGGCTAACTCACTCCAAGAAACCACTGTGTCGTGAGTTCTTTGAATATTTTATATCTTTAAAGATCAAACACAAACTAACTTAAAATGCTAAAGCACCATGAATTTCAAATGCTGTTTAGTTAGAGACATGAAGGAAGTCAATAAAAGTTTGCCACAAGAGCTACTTTTCCTCTGGCAATTTTGCCAAATTTTAATGAATCTGATATAACAGAAATGGATGCCAAACAGGGTTTACTTCTCTTCATGTTTGTTTTGATGTACAGAAGCATGAGTGTCTAGCCAAGAAGTGAGTTGTGTCACACCTGGAGATCAATCAGCACCATGTTCTTGCTTTCTGTCATGTCATTCACTACATAATCAGCTTTGGTCATGAAATGATGAGACTAGGAACAGGATTTGGGGCTCACACAGCAATTCAGTTTTCCAAGGTCTATTGAATTCAGCCAAGTCCTGTCAAATGCATCTTGTCTATTCTTTGAGATACAATTTTGCCATTAAATGGAATTTCAGGGCTCGTGATCATGAATTAAACAGCATAAATGATCAATGAGGAAAAAATGCAAATGCCACATGCAACATTGACATGGAATGACCAAAAGAACACTTGAAACTATACAACAAATGTCGACTTTTTTCCTCTTTCAAGAGAATTGCTTTTCACAACTCAGGGTTATTTTTTGCTTTTCAGAACTATCACTCATTGCATTTCTCTGTACTACAAAACTGTCAGTAATGTTTCTCTTCTCTGATTCAAGTAGTTTATGACTCATTCTCTTACTGTTGTGTGCTATACTATAATTGTTATTTCCATTATCTGGAATCATGAATCATTTTCTTTGCAGCTATTCGTTTCAAAGTATGATTCTCATGTCTCTTAACATCTGTTTGTGTTCCTTCTGCATTGATGATGATCATATTTCATATGCTTTGGAAATGAGTATATGACTTCTTTCCATCTCAAACATTTCACTCCACTGTTGTTTACTCTACATTGAGCACTGCAAGCATCACCTTTAGAGCATAAGTGTTGCTTGAAATTTTATTATGCATAGTCCTGTCCTATCCATTTTCTTGGGCCATTTTGTCACAGCTATAGGAAGAAACCTTGCAATGGTTTGATTTCCTGACATCATATAAAAAGGTCAACAAGAAAATTCTTTAGGTCTCTCTCTTTTGTATATGATATAGCAAAACAGTGAGTGAAATTCTTGCCTATACTGAATCTAGGAGGATTTTTATACTGACACTGTGGAAAATCATCTGAAGTCCAAATGTCTTCATTTCACTGCAAACTGTGCCTAGTTGTAAACTGCAGTTAGGAGCAGCATAATTTGATTTCCTAATTGTATCCATTACTCATGATTCTGTGCTATACCATGCTACCATGCTGTGCTAAATTTAAAACTGAGCTGGCAGATATGATGGGTAAAAGCCAGGCTGTGGAAGAAGGCCAAGAAAAGGTCCATGTTCAATTGCTGTCCCTTTTAATTATTCAAAATATCAAGATCAAAGAATTGTGGATGTTTTATCAAGGTTTTGTCTACATAGAAAAAGTTTACCTTCACTAATTCATGTCTAAGGGTACTCATAGAACATGAATATGTTTACCATCACCATAATCCATCTCAGTGAAATAGGTAATCTTCATGTTTAGCTGACCTGTTTTTCATTTATAGATTTTTTTGCCTGTAATTTCCTATATGGCATGGGGTGGGAGCTAAGATTTCATCCCTTGAAATCCCTACAAAACAATAGTGAAGGGTGCATAATTTCATCTAAAAATCACTTTCATTTTAAGATGTAAGAGAACACAGAATGCCACAGATTTCTTTATTTTCCTCAGACAAAACTTACAATGGTGAGGACATTTTCTATATTCCTTTCAACACATGCATTTTTGAAGTGTAAATCTGTAATTAACCAAATTAGAATAATAGGTATATTACCTTTAAATGCTGCAGTTTCAGAAAAAAAAAAGCATATGTTTATATGGATAGTTTGTATGCATTTTCCTGCTTTATATTTATAAGGTTATTTTGAGTCAAGCTTCTACAACAAGTAACATCTACCAAAAACTGCTCATGTAAACCAAATAGAGAAAGTCATTTAAACATCTCAGCATATTTTTTATTTTGAAAACCATGTTTATATTATGGAAGGGTTTTCTTCAATACTCGTAATTTCTGATTCTGTTAGTAATTTATTTATAACTTTCTGCCTTTTTTTCTTATTTAATGATTTTTGGCATTCACATAGTAAGAAACCTTACTTTTTATGATCTTCCTACCTACATTGGTAAAAGTTGAGGTTCTGGCAATAGCTCATACTAGATCTTATGCAAATCTTTCCAACAAACAAGTGGAAGGGAGAGACAGAGACTGAAGGCCTGGTAAGGACAAGGAGTTTGTTACTAAGCCTTTGTTACACAAACAAATAGGTTGCAGACCTTGCTTGTACAACACCATGTAAAGTGGGAGACAATAGAACAGCCACTCAGTTTTGAACAGAGTAAGAAACATTTCAAAGCAGCTATTTTCTGGAGAAATTAATGAATTCATTGCTATTAAGATATAAGGAAAGAATGATTTTAAGCCTTTGTCAAATGCCTGTTTATTATTATTTCTGAATCTAAAGTTGAGGTTCTGTAAGCATGAATAACACTGAACCAGAATGCAGCACTGGTCAAAAAGAAGCCCTTCACCTGCAAGTTGTACACCCTTGACTTGCACATATCGTGTGGCCAATACATTCAAATGAAACCCTTGAAATTAAAGAAAGAAAAACACCCAAGTTCAAACTAAAATAAATGTATCTCTGAAGAGGATCATGAGATCTGATCTAGCTTACTTAAGTGTGCTAAGCCATTTTAGAAGGGATAGATGAAGAATTCCAGTTCTTCCTCCGTTAATGAAAGAATGCATATTTTTCAATAAAGAACATACAGGTTTACAGATGCTGATAAATTATTTTCCTCTGGCTCTTCTATAGGCAGAAAAAGGTAGTGCATTTAAAGTGATGGAAAAAATAAGAAAATAGAAGGTCACAAGGTTTAATATTGAAAGAGTAATTTATATTCTCCTATGTGTCCAAGTTTTCTATTAAATCACATTCCTTGCCCAAAACATAATACTGGTGTTATGAAGATCACCTAAATTTTGGTATCTTATTAATGGTAGAACAGCAGACTGTAAATAAATCTCCTAAATGACTTGGAAAAACCATAATCAAAGAAATTTTTTAGTTGATATATATGCTGTACTACAATTAGGTTTAATTTAGGTGGTAAATTTTTAGTTTTACCGAGGTGAACAACAGAAGTCCACATCAGAGTAAAACAAAAACAACCACTCATTCTCTAGATGGTCCATAGGAGATCAAGATTCAGCTTATTTAAATGTTTACAAAACCAGTTTTACTTTTTGTGCCCCACAAAATTTTGCCACTCTGAGTACTGAATGTACTGCAAAAGGGTACTGTGTTCAGACACCTATGAAAAAATATACAGAGAAAGTTATAGTAAACAAATTATAGATTTATGCCAATATACTGTGGAACCACATTTTAATCTCTGTCTGTAAATGAACACTAACAGCAATGTTTATTTTTCACCTGTGTGACTGCTAGCCCACTCCCCATGAGGGTTACATAATTACTAAGAAATGAACTCTGATATGAATTGCTTTGTGTGTAGCTCATGTGAGGCTGAGCCACAAATTGTTGTCACAGCATTATAGAAGCACTCCTATTATGAAAAGCAGTTTGTAAAATTAAGAAAAGCTAGTCATAAAATGGCTGTATTTAACAAGGATATCTGATAGCACCCACAAAGTCCTGCATTGAAATAAAACGAGGGATCTGGCATAAAAATCTCACAGATAAGTAGAAACTTAAACAGAAAATTGTCAAAAGAGGGATCAAACTTGTATTTTAAATAAAACATTAGCTGCTGCTGACTTTCAGCATGATTCAAGTCTTATGGAGATGAGATATACAAGAGAAGCAAGTATGACTACAGATGCCTTGAACTTTTCAAATAAAACAGCTCTGAAGGTCTTTCAGATGATCTCGGGTTTGTAGCAGTTCTAAGAGACAGTTCAGGTTCCACATTTAGATTCCTGCTAGACTGCCATAGAACCACAAACACTGGACAGCATTTGCCCTGATTATGTTTACAGGCAAACAGGAAAGCCAGAGGCCCCTTGGGGTTATTCAGCAAAAATGGTGTTTCCCTGAAATGAGTTTTTCAGGTTTTTGCTACAAAAAAGAGAATGACTTGTAATGTAAATTAATCACAGTTCAAGAATAAAAATTTGAAGTGTTTTATTTACCCCTGCCAAGTCCCCTTCAAACTATTTCCTTTAATCAAAATTATTTTTGTTTATTTTGTTAAATCCTATGGTGGTTCAAGCTGAGGCAGATCCATTTGCCATGCAAACTAATACAGAGGTGACAAAGGGCTTCAGGATTGAGATGAGAGGAGAAGAAGCAGTAGAACACCATCAAGGAGCTGCTTGATGACAAAAGAGGGACCAGAGAGAGAAGCAATTTGAGAGGAAGATCACAGTTGCTTCTGGAAGCAACTTACTTAATGGAAGCAAGTTACTAAATGAAAGTTCTCTTCCATTAGTAACATGTATTGCTTAAAACTTTTTCTGCTTTGTTTGCAAACACAATACAGCTTTATTGCTCCATATTTCTTTCTTTTTTCTTCACCTTTTCTCCCCCAAGAGTTTATAGCTTTATGGAACTAAGAATCAATTTTTGCTATACTGAAATTTCTTTTTAATTTATTAAAACCCTCAGAGCAGCAATATGGGGAGAATGAATGGAAGCTCAACAGTGGAGAAATGGAATTAGTCTATAGAGGCAAACACAACATAGATTTTGTAAAATCAAAGTGGGAGAATTTGCATTTCTAGGTGGCCTTTATCTTCATATTTCAGAGCTTGAAGGACAGCTGGAAGTGTTTTGGAGAGGCTCAACCTTCTATGAACAAGGAACAATTTAATTACAAAAGGAAGAAAGAGCAAAAGGAAAAAGCTGGCTGAAATTATATCAGTAAGAAACAAAATTCCAATCATCTTCTTGTTTTACACCAGTAGTTTACTTTTGCTGCTTATCTCATAAAAGGTAACTGATTATTCTGTCTTTCCCTCCTACATCTTTGTGATAACAACAAATAAAATGAATTGTAATAACTGAGGGGCCAATATTCTGAGTATTACAGGGCTTCTTGGGAAATGTGCACTCAATTGTCCTGGTTTTGGGAAAATTTGAGAGGAAACCTCCAAATGAGGTCCCTCTAGAAAGCAAATTTAGGTGTTCCCTCCCCACCCTGGTTCCGTAGACATAAACGTCCTTCAAGAGAAGCGGAAAAAACTGCTTATTTAACAAACAAAGTTCTTGCAAAAAATGAATAATATTAAACAACAGAACCTCTCTCTGTTCTGAAGAGATGGGAAATTCAGAAAGTCTTTTCTGTGGGCTGTAGCTCAGCTTGCTTGGTCTCTTACCAGTCCCTCCTGTGCTGGAAAATGCCAAGGGCCTGGGCCCCAGTGGCCCACAGGTGTGAGCTCCCAGTGTTCTCCTGGGTTTTTGGTCCAGAGCACGTTTGAACAGTTCCAAGAAAAAAAAGACGCAGTCTTGGGAAAACTTTCCTTGCTGCAGGTAATGAGGAAAATCAGTGAAAAAGCAAAGAAAATGCTCCGTCTCTCACTGTCCGTGCTGCAGACAGCACACACTGAGAGAGAGATGAAACTGTCATCTTTATGTTTTTGGAAACAGCCGCAAAAAAATTCTATCACTTCTCCTTCTCCTCCACTTTGCTCTTGGACCCAGTTTTTAAAGCACAAAATTTATTTCTGGGCTAAACAGATGAATGGGGATACAATTCAGCATCATAAAGTCACCCCAGAACACCAATTCAGACTTCACGGGATACCCCTCAGGAAAGGAGTACAGAAATAAGTGTGGTTATCTATCGATTGCTTTTTCATAACCATATGACCTTTCATGAATGTATGACTAGGTCGTTGCCTCTTTATCTTTTGCTTTGCTGTGGTGTCCTATTACCACCTTAAATTGAAAACAAATACAAGGATCCCCATGTAAGGATGTGTGGGTAGTTAGATCTTGTAAGGGCTGCAAGAAAATAGACTTTTAAGGATTTATGAGCTCTAAATTAATAAGGGTAGTCAAACAGGAGAGAATGGTGCCCTTTACAATTGGCTTTATGTTGTATCCTGAATTTGAAAAAGCCTTGCTTGTTACTGGCAATGTCTCTGTTTGCACCAATTCTTATTTACTGTGAAAATGAGATTACAGCATTCTTAAAAATAGACATTACTCTGTAATTTCAAACTCCTAGAAAGGTTACTCAAGTTGTGAAAAAAACTTTAAAATAAATTCTTACCAAGAACAGAAAATATACAGTCCCAAATATTTGTGTGTCAGGAAGTTAGGAGTAACCAAGACCAGAATTATATCATAAAACCCAGAATGTATTGTGAAATATAAATTACATAAACCTTCTCTACTCTAGCTTAACTATTTTATTTTGAAGAATAAAAATCTACTTTAACTCTGACTATTTAAAGATAGTGATGCTCTTCAGAAAAGTACACATGGACAAACAAGGGTATATTCGTATTGACAATATTCTACAGTCTAGATAGGATCTTATTCATCCGTGTATTAAACAACCTTAAAACAAAATTTCAATCACCACTTGTGAAAATTCAAGCAGCTGTTATAGAAAATATTAATACTAGTTCTGAGTCTGAATATATTTGACTCTAAAGTTTGTAAAGCAATTGAATTTCTTCTTGTAGCAATATGCCTGCGATATCTCAGAGGACTACAGCATTCTTGAGCACATCAAGTGTCTTCCCATTAATCAAACCATACCTAATTGGAGATTTTTTTCCCAGCCATCCTCAAGAGTCCATGCTGCTGCTATGGCTTTCGGTCAGCACAAAACCCATAAACTTATGTATTCATTAGTCACCATTGTCATCCTGACTATAACACAACCATCATGCATGTGTCCCTTACATCTACAAAGACTTCATGAAGAGAATAAATAGCACTTGCATATACAAATAAAAAGCATTCAGAGATTGATCCAGAATTCTATACTTATACTGTAACCTCTTTCTCTGGACAATCACAAAATATTTTTACTTTCAAAACCACATACTTAGTCACTGAAAACTGAAACCCTATTCTGAAATCACACACAAGAAACTTAATTCATGTATCCTGCAGGCTCACTGTGCCTGACTGTAAGAATACAGTTATTCAAGAGTATATATTCCTATATCTGTCTATATAAGGCAGCAGATATTCATGTCAGAACAGAATGATCTCTAACTTATCTGCTTTTTCAAGGGGTTTTGAGGTGATAAGGTTTTGGGGTAACCATGAATACTTCTCAGACTTTTTCAAAAAGTTACAAAATAATCATATCAGGGAACAGCTCATGCACAACCACTGCATACAAAAGTGAATTCATTGTCATTTCATATACTAGAATTCTTGAGAAAAATCAAGCTGGCTGCAGCTGCTGACAACTCCTGAATATTCATGTTGTTCAGTGGGTGGTTTGGAGCCTGGCAAAAGCAAACAATGAATCTGTCACAAACAAAATAAAAGCTAATTCTTGCACATATTTCTCTTTGGTGCATCTTTGAATTCAGATAAAGGAGAACAGTACAGTCCTTTAAATATGATGGGCTTTTTTAAAATCAAAAACATAAGGCATAATGAAACACTGGGTATGCTTTGAAATTTATTTATGTGACTGAGTTTTTTATGAATTACATACATTTCTTACTTTTCTTAGACAGTGAAACATATTTTTCACAGAGTGCTGGAAGTATAAAAGAACAGTAATAACTGCAATGAGAATTTTGGTTCTTCAGAAAGCACCCAATCTGGAAAGCCTGCAAGTTTAGGAAGCCTCTGGAGTAGAGGCATTTGTCCTGTGTTTGTGCAGAACAGCAGAATCTCAGTTCATGACCACTGTGATGTACTACCATATGTGCTCACAAATCACAGCAGCAGCTAAATGAAGGGATATGTGGTATCCATATTTCTGCTTTAGAAGCACCTATATGATGTGACAACAAGGTATAAATCATTTACCTTTCAGTACTCTGGAATATTTTACACTAACAAAACAAGAAATAAACAATAACTTTACCAAAAAAAAAGACCAAAAACCCCAAAAGCCCAACCAGACACAAAACAAAAAATCCAAATCCAACACCACAAAAACAAATTAAAAAAATGCCACACCAAAGAAAATATTTTGAATTGCCCAGTCTGAACTGAGTGGAATGATTAGCACCATACCACTTAGTCCTGGATACTTTATTAAGAAGGATTCTTTTATTCATAACAGGGGTTACTCTGGCAGTTTTCTCAGCCCATCTAATTAAAAAACCCTGGCTTTTCTTCATGAGCTACTGTTCTTCATGAATTCTTGCTTAGCTGACTTAATTGACATTCTCTCAGGACTTGCAAAATGGATAATCCAACACAGACTTACACAGGAACTGTGGATGTCCCATCCAACTAATCAAACACAAATATCCACAGGAAAATGCTTTCCTTTTCTGCAGGTATACACCTCTATTAACATCTGAATGCCCTCAGTTAAGTCCTCTACCCTGGCTGTTGACTCTGGGGACACAGAAGCAGACCTGGCATCTAAAGCCCAGCTGTGATGGGGAATGTTTCGGGTCCCTGGGGAACTGTGGCAGCCACCATGTGTGTGTATCTAAGCACAGCATAGCTGCATGAGAACATCTGTGGACATGAAAATTGTCAGCTGCAGGGACCCCTTGGGGGATGTGTGCTATTCCCACAATACTTGAGTGGACAGGCAGCAAGTGTGGCAAGGGGAACACAGAGTCCAGAGCCTGAATATTTCATTTGTTGGTGTCCTTTGCACAGGTGAAAAACACACTTGTGACTTAGAGACCCACCTGGTGCCCAGGCAGCATCTGGAGAGTAGGAACTAAACCACCATTACAAATAAGGTCATCTAAAACAGCACTGCACACCTATATGTGCACAACAGGGCAGAGATCAAAGTGACAATGGGATGACACAGGAATTTCCCTTCTCTGTGACACCTCATTTGCATTTTCTTAGGGTCCAGTTAATAAAACAGCCTTCACATAAAAGCCTCCTTGTGTAATTTGGACCATGTATTAAATGATGACATAGACATCGGGAATATGAAATAAATCTTTTAAAAAATCCCTGCATGAACAGCTTCAATACATCTACCAGTGAGGAAAATGTGAGGAAGACTATTTACTTTAATTTGCCTTTTCTAAAAATAAAATTTTATCTTCCCTTTCACTTACTCTTCACAATTAAATGCACCAACAAATATTTGCACTGTTCTACATTAATTCTTTATTCAGTCTAATTCATCGTATTAGTTTGTTTTCAGACTGTCCATATTTATTTTTATCTGAATAATTTAATACAAAAGCTGACACTGTACAAGACAAGCATTCATTATAACAATGTTTGCTTGAAAATAGTTTGGATTTCTTATTAACCAGGAAAGGGAAAGAGGGAAAGGGAAAGGGAAAGGGAAAGAGGGAAAGGGAAAGGGAAAGAGGGAAAGGGAAAGGGAAAGAGGGAAAGGGAAAGGGAAAGGGAAAGGGAAAGGGAAAGGGAAGGAAATCTTATAAAAAAGAAGAATTATTATGATTTATTATGGCGCGGTTCTTATCTGTTCTGCATAAAAATAATAAGTGGACTCCTAAGGTAAAACTAAATCTTGCTATAATGAAATGTAAAACTACTCTTGATTCTAGTGCAGAGAAAATATTTTAAGACAACAAATAGGATATGAATTCTGTGGAGTGAACACTGAATTCTTTGAATATTACCAGAAAAGGAATTTTAGGTTCCAGTCTATACAGACATCTGCTACAATCTCAGAGGTGAAATTGAATTTGAGTTGAACAGGTCAGTCAGGACTAAAATCCTTTATTTGTTACATTTAGATGGTTTGAGTTTTTAATTTTTAATGTTACACTAAGTATCCATAAAACAAACAAAATTCTTTTCTAACCATGCAGCTGGCGGTTTTTTTAAGTTTACTTTTTTTTAAGTTTTGCAAATCATTCTTTTATTTGGTCTCAGACATTTGCTTTTTCTCACTTTCCAATAATAAGTGCATATGAATTCACTCAAACCTAAAGACTGAGCAGTAGATGCTTACAGGAGTTCCTGAGATCTACTTGTTCTGCGCTGCAATTCTAAGCTCCTATATTCTGAAGCACACCTATTTGTAAGAGAAATCATCAAAAGACTGAAAATATGTTTCTAATAGCCTGGATTTAACTCAGTATACCAGTTAGTTTGTACCTCTCCTGGTACAAATGCCTCCCTGGCCTCAGGCATGCTGGCCAGGTGTAGCAGAACATCTGCTGAAGCAGAAAAATACTTTCAACTTTAACCTACTTGCAAAAGTTATCAGTGGTGGACAGAGAGGGGAGGTTATACTGCTTTTGGAGTTAAGAATGCCAAGACCAACCTAACTTATCAACCCAAAAGTTAAATATTCTGAGCATGTAAAGAACAATTTCTGACAGAATATGGCACCAGTGAGCATGTGGCAGACAAAATTCCTGATGAAAGAACTAGCAAGTGATGGTACTGATAACTTATCTGAAGCTGACAAGCTGAAGGCTGCATGACTCACCTAGAAACATGACTGACAATCACTTTATACTGTGAAAGGCCAGTCCCACTTTTTAAATACAAAATCTTCTAAGGCACTGCTTCTTGGAGTGTGTGTGGATCTTCCTCCCTTGAGCTGGGATGCTTTTCAAGTTTAATCCTTCAGGCACAGAAAAAGAGATTTGCCAGCAGTTATTCATATGGGTAAGTAACATCAATCTCTGCTTAATTATTTCACTAGATTTAACATCATTGCTTCAACATTGCTTCAATAAATAATGCACTTTAGTAAATAATTCTGATTAAAGTGTTTTAGTCTAATCATTATCACCATCATAATCAATTTAAATAACTAATTTATTGAATAAATATAAATATATTTAGGTTGTCATCCTTAACCTTGCAGGACAATGTTGCATAAAATCTCAGTTACGGATAACTCTTTAGACACAAATTGTTGACCAAATCTGGGAATAGAATTGGATCCAGCCACACCTAGACTCCTCTGAGAAGGAGTTTAGAAATCAAGGGAGGTCTTTTTGAACCTCGTGACTCAGCAGGAAGTTCTCCCTGATAAACGTTCTGAAATTTCCATTCTGCCTGGGACACTATGTGAACCATCCATGGACAGGCAACGAGAGCAGTTGCTTCATCAGGATCACATCCACAATGCTTGTTTCTCCAGCTGCCTCCCCAACAGTCACAAAGAGTCAGGGGGAAAGACTTCACTGTGAAATGTTTTCTTAATGCTGAAAATTCTTTATGCTGTGGATTCCCAGGAGGTTCCAGACTGAACACAATACCAAAGCAATTTCTTAACATTTTGATTTTGCTGGGGAAAAAAACATTTCACCACACTTCATAGTAAAAAAAAAAAAAAAAAAAAGCACCCTGTGAAATCTTACATAGACTTTGTAGCAACAAAACAGGGATAGAAGAAGGGCTGAATTCTATAAAAAGAAAAACATTACACTTTTTTATTAAGTATGGCATTAATATTTCTTCCCACTTAGCCATTGTAGAACACTGCATGTGTTAGTGATACAAGCATGAAAGAACCACCCCAGAGTTAAGAAAAAAGCTCTTAAAAAAAAAAGGTGGATTTTTTGTTTAGCTTCTCTATATGGAGAACTTTTTCATCATGTTTCACTTAAATTATATATACATCAGTTTCTAATAAATTAAATAATAGACTGGTAATTAGAAGCAAGGATCCCACATTCCTATAAATGTCAAGCTGACGCTGTGATCAAATAATCAAATTATTTTGTTTTATTTGTAAAGGATAGGGAAAAGGATTCCACCACTCTATAACAGCAAAGGAATACACCTGATGCCTTAAACAAAATAGAATCTTCATTACATGGCAATTTCATGAAATTTTTCAATTTAAAGGTAGTGGCAATTCAAAGGCTTAACTTTTAACAAAACAAGACAATGATACAGTAAAGCACAGAATTAAACTCTGGTGGAAGTTCATGTCTATCCTTACATTCAGTTTGAAATAAGAACATTAAAAATCATGCACTGTATAATACATTTTAGAGCAGTATTTTGGAAAATTTACCTTATATAAATTGAGAAGCAAATCCCTATATCTCCTAGGGTCAGTTTTTGTATTCCTAGCCACTTCCTGCAATCTTTGTGCATGTTGCAAATAAATATTTCATTATTTTCAGCTATAGATTGCATTTTAATGTGTACACACAAGCTCTTTAATGTAGGATGTAAATATAAGAATTTACATTGGATAAGCTACTGGATCAAGCTCTGAATTCAAGCTACTTGCAAATAAGAGACAGGGAAGTAAATGGAAATTTAAGGGGGGGTTTATGTAAAGTATCCTATGCAAACAGAGCACAACAGTGCTAAAGCAGAAAATGAGCACCAGATCTTTGCACTGGTTGAGTCTCCACAGTCTAAACTCTATCATGGTAATAAAAAATCTCCAGTGTTTAAATGCACAGTGGCCATCCTTCCTCTTCTATTTGGCCTAAGCTGTACCAAAAGCCTGTTGCCACAGTGGCTTCACATCACCTTAAGATTTTAACTTTAAAAAATTGAAGTCTGGCAGCACAAAGCAACTAATTACAAAAGAATCTACCCAAAAGTTGTCCAAGTTTTAGTGCTCCAGGATTCTTGGGAATTATGCATGTGTGCTAAACTTGCTAAATTCAGTCATTTGTGTTGGAACTTCAGCTCTATAGGGAATGTTACAGCTTTTCAGTGTATGTATGTGGGTGCTTAATGTTTCAATCAGTTATTGTTTTCAATTTTTTTTAAACCATGTTCTGTCTGTCAAATTTCCATTTGGATTTGCCTTTGATATTGTTATAGGCTATCACTTCTGGGTAGTGATAAGACTACTGTAAAGCTGCAATAGACACTGTTGCTGCCATAAAGATCATATGTAGCTTTCAGATTAGAATGGAAAAATTCTCCTTCATTTTAAAAATGAATGCTTCTCACAGATATATTTATAAATCAATGCTCCACAAAAAACACCCAAAGTCAATCAACCAAACAAAATTCCTAGCCAATAAAGCCATCAAAATATTATTTATGGTGAGAAAAATCTGGACTTCACTTTGAATGGTGTTATCTGTATATGACATGCCAGTATTTTGAAAATGAAAACCAAAAATCCTACCTGTATTTACAGGTGGTGACTCTGTGACATGAGGAGAAATGCTTGGTTTTAAGGTCTGCATTCTTTTGGGCTTCTGTCAGGCTATCACCACTGCCAAAACCTTCACTTTCTTTCTTTGGAATGAGAGAGAGTTTGGAGTAATGTTACCCAAACATTGCAAGGTCAGCATCTGGGAGTGATGCTGCATAACAGGACTTTGAATTCTTAAGCTATTTTATTATTATTGATAAGATTCCCGAAGTTTCTCTAGTGTACCCTTAAGAAATTCTTCTGATAAGCATCAGCGCAGGAGAAAGCTTTACACATTTTGTCTCAGTCTTGCACCAGGTAGGCTTTTGTAGCTGGGCAAAAATTCTTCTGTTTATTTTAAAAAAATTTTTTTAAAACTCTAATGTTCTGAAACTTACACAGCAAATATCCAGTGCAAAATTCACCCTATATTTATCCTGAGGTATGCTTTCTTCTTAATATTTTGATTAATTTAAGTTTTGCACATCACTGCAATTTCAGAAAAATATCTAGGTCATATACAGTGAAGGAAGGTAGCAAATCCAGTTTGGATATACCACGAGGGAAAAGTTGAAATTTACAAAATTAGTGCAAGTTTTCATTTCTTCTCAGCTCCTTGATTGTATCTCCTGTTCCCATAAGCACCAGAGGAAACAGATGAAAAATCTAAGCATCACCTCTGTCATCTTTTGCATATAAACAGCTCTTAAGCAATAGTGAAATTTTTATGCTATCTGCCTATTAGTGTCCCTCACAAAAGTCCTCTATGGATGCCAACAAATTCTGCAGTTATCAGCTAGATATGCCACTGATGTAGAAAGAATGTGAAGAAGAGACTGAAGTACAAAATATGAAGAGGATCATCAGGAAGGAAATTTTTCATTCAGTTAAGGATTTGACAGGAGTGTACTCCTATTTACTAAAACAAAAAAAAAAAAATAAAAGAAGAAGAAAGAGGTTTTTCACCAACTCTAATCAAGCAGCATAGGAAAAGTGTGTAGTTGTTCCTATTCTTCTTTGTAGTCTTTGTGGATTTACTTTGGTCAGAGTCAGCAAAGATAAACTAACACAAGTATTTCTATGGCTAGTGTCAGAGAACTAGAGACCAAACAATGTATTTTCCCCTTATTCCCTGCATGTTCCTTACTCCAACCTTAAAGCGTCCTGTAGTAGCATTTATCAAGTAACCTAGAAACAGAATATTGCCTGATTTATCATGCTTAGTTGTTCTAGTTCTTATTTTACAGGAACCAATATTCTAAAGCAGGTTGCCATAAATATCAAGAGAGTGACTTTTGAGTGACAACTTTCCTTGGCTGATGTTGGAAGAAAACCATGTGTTATACAGACTATCTTTGTTACAGTTCATACCAGACTGAAATAGCCATTTATTTTCAAGGATGGTTATATTTTCCTTTTGTAGCAAGGTAGCCAATATCCACTACCAAAACCTCTAAGTGTGGTGTTTCTCTATATGCAGCAACTATGGTATCTTTCCGTCATTACTTCTTTTTTTTCTTCTCTTTAAATAGGAATAAATCTTCTTGTAATCAGTCCCTGCAAATTTAGGGTGCAACAACACAGAGATTTACAACTACATAGAAAACCAATCTGCAGTGGAAATGTGAAGAGCCTGCTAGCTGGAGTCCTCACAGGGCATCTTGAGTCCAAATGGCTTCTCTACAAATCCCAGAGAAAATCTTGAATTCTTTAACAGGTATTTTCAATAAATCTGATTCAATATTGGGAGTTTCTATATCTTGGAAAGTCACAGATGTAAAGACATCTAATATGCTAGTGCTCTGAAACAGAATATCAAAATATCACATAGGTTATGTAAGAACAGTTTCTTATGCTTACTACAAAGAGAATCTCATTTCAAAGAAGTTAAAGGAGAAAATTGACAATAGAGACACTGTGCTTGGGAAGTTAATGATATGAGATGAGTACTGTCAGGCTTCCATTAGATGTTACAACTCTCATTAATGATTTTTTTATAAGAAAAAAAATCAAGCCTTTGCTGGTTTTCCTTACAAAATGAATGAATCTTAAATAAAGTAGTATATGATGAATCTGATGAAGTTATGTTGGTATTAACTCCTAGCAGAAAAAGCAAGGTTCTTATTATAATAGGATGTACTACATAACACATGTCAAAATCAAAATCACTACTGAAAGAGTTGTAGGAGCATATGAGAATTTAAATTCATCTATTAAAGCAAGATGTATTTCAGTCATTAAAATAAACCCTGAACATTATTAATTCCCTCTCAAGAGTTAAATGCCAACTGTGGAAGGTCCTCATCTTCCAGCAGCATCTGGCTGCTTGGCAGGGTCTGTAGGGGGTTGTGTTGGCAGCATGAGAGGGGATCTTGGGACCATCACGTGGTTAAACTGCTGAGGGCTGTGCTGCCTCGTTGACCTGGATGTCATTTTCATTTGATTCATTTCTGCTTGTGCAATTATATTTGTCTATGAAAATGTTTCTAGGTAAGATTGGAGCAAAATGCTAAATATTCTCATCTCACATCATTGCTATACTTATCTTTTGTTCATTCTGCACATTTTTCTTCATATATTTTTGCCTTCATTTTACTACCAATCAATTCTGAATGTCAGTATTTCTTGAATTGGCACTTCTATTAATACATGACAGCTCCTTTTTCATCTTTCAGACTTTGTTTCTCCATTCTCTTTCCTGTGGTTCATCTTCAGTAAATAAATATGAAGAGTTTTTTAGAAAAAAATATAAATATGTTTTATTTTCTTGTTCTATTTTTATTTTGTCTTTCTTTTTTCTCTTAATCTACTTCCTAAACAGATTTTCTTGTGTTCTCAGGTCAATCTGGGGCCCAAATAGTTCAAACATGGATATCTGAATATATTTAAATATTTATTTTAAAATTTTTTCCATTAAAATATGCGTGAGATTTGCACCGAAGACTAGAAGAAATTTCTATAAATGGCATACTTTTAAATATGCTGAGATGAAAACGTCTATTCTCTCATCCACTCAGATATTCTCTTTCCATCATTTTAGTAAAGTATTTTTATGCCCATTTACTATGTGGGTTCCAGGAGAGCACTAAAGTACCTTAAAGGACTGTGCTCAACACTTGACAGAGATTTTTACAAAACTAGAAACCTCAAAAAAACCTAGACAGCACTAAGTTACTTCATCATTACCAAAAGTTCATACCTGGTTCCCTGAGGGCACACTCTTTCCTATGTGCTTTTGATTTGACTTTAAGACGAAGACATCTGCCTCTAAGCTAGAGGTGAAAGAATTCTGCTTTATTTCAGGCCAAGTTTAACAACATAAACATGATTTATTAGTAACAATGGTCAGGATCCTTACCCTTAGCTCTTCTTATCTAAATTGCAAAGGTACATTAGCTCTGCGCCCCTCTTCCACAGAGGTGTGCAGAAGCAGGCAGAAAATGAAGGAAGCTCTACTCCCCAGCTTCCAGGACAGGGGGACAGCACAAGACTGTGTCAGCCACACAAAGAAGAAGTTTGGGAGAACAAAAGGAGGAGCATGTCCTTTCCTCCCCAGTGCTGTCTGCCATGATGTGTGAAAATCAAACCTTAAGAAAAAGAATTACACGAAAGGAAAGAAATAGAAAATAAAATCCCTAATTAACACTGCATTTTGTATGTAGAATCATCCACTCTTACCCCTCTTTTCCAATATCCTTCCCCTTCATTTCAGAGCCCATTATGTTAACAAGCTGATTCCTCAGTGGCATTTATGATGTAAGGCAGAGATTTTCAATACTGCCTAAAGGATTAGTTAACAGAAATTGAGCATGTAATTCTCCTTTGAAAATTCGATCCTTACACTTTGCCCTCTAAGAGTTTACAAATCCCAGGAAGATAACGTTTAAGATTCAGAATCACTTCATTATGAAAACTGTGCTCTTTCGTTACAAGACCCTGCTGATTTGTAAGCAAACTTTAAAACTCTTTTACCCGAATTAAAGGCATTACTTCCCTAAATTCATCCATTCTGCGGCATCTTTACTTCTACAGAGAGATGTGATTTTTGCATACTTGACGAAAACACAGCTTTCACCAGTTTGGAAGGCAGATCAGCATGTCAATGTGTTAGGGGCATTCAGCATGCCACTGTCTCAGCAAAGTTCATCCGTACTGGAACTGAAATAATGAATCACTTCATCAGAGTAGTCCATCACTGCTGACAGTATTTATCTTTCCAATATTTCTATTTTCTTTGCAGCAACCTAAAACTGTTTTAATACGAGCAGCTTATGTCAAGAGATTTTTTTATCAGTAGGAAGCAATACACAGGTATAATAAACCTACTAGGAAATAAATGCATAGTACATGCATTTCAGAACATATATTTTGCTGAAGTATTAAAGAAATGCTGCCTTAAAATTAGAATGAGCTCTAACATACAGACATTGCTCACAGTTATATTTTCAGTATACTGCCTTACACTAAAAAATGTATTTGTAAATTGAGGTAAAACTAAGACTCTTCAAGAAATTATTAATATATCGTGGTATTTTACTATGTGATATCATAGAGCATTTTAAATTTAGTATCTTGGGAATTTAGTATTTTGGGTACACCCCATCAGGCACTATGGACTTCTGGATGTCAGGTTGGACTAAATGGTCTCTCACCCAATCATCCCCAACCAATTAAGTTTGTGGACAGCAACAATTCAGGAATTTTCAGGAATTCAGGAATTACTGCTGATTGATAATTTAAGATCCCATATATTTATATTAATATTCTCTATGACCCTAAGAAGAGCTCAGTTGGCCTGAGCATGGTGTTAATAACACCAAGGTCGCAGGTTTGATCCCTGTACAGGCCATTAACTCAAGAGCTGATCCTTGAATCATTTCCAGCTCAGAAAAGACTGTGATTCTGTGGTATAATAGGATTTATAATTTAAATATTTACCTTTTCCCCTGAAAATTTGATAAAGAAAAAATGGTTTGTAAAAAGTCTGAGGTATGAGCAGATTATGGATCATTTCTAAGAACTGCATTTTCTCATACTAGATGTTTCATATCTTTATAATTTAAAATAATCTGAAGGTCCTCCAAAGATGTAAAAGCAGCTTCCCCAGCCAGAAGCAGGATACCAACACACATCCCTGAATGCTATTTTTTTAACTCTGAGCCTAATTCACAGGTTAGTCATAAAACTTTAATTTCAAGATTATGTGAGTTTTCTGGTTTTATTATAGATTTCTTAGAGAGTTGTTGTGCCAATCAACCAAACACTGTCAGCTATAAGATTTAAGACAAATTGTATTTTGGCCTTGGGTCATAATGTACTGTGATAATACAATGAACTTCATATTGTGGGTAAAAATAACCATAAAACGTGGCTTAAAAACTAATTCA
Organism: Thryothorus ludovicianus; assembly: GCA_013397245.1. Taxonomy (NCBI): domain Eukaryota; kingdom Metazoa; phylum Chordata; class Aves; order Passeriformes; family Certhiidae; genus Thryothorus; species Thryothorus ludovicianus. Next base: position 1,730,819 of record VZTB01013008.1, on the reverse strand, counting down.
AGATCATTAGAATTCTTTCAAAGGTTATTCTTCATTCAAAGCCTTGTTATTTTCATACATGGAGCTAGCCCAACATATCATGAATATCAAATTGATTAACAAACTCTGAATCTAAATTAGTGAGAGGAACAGCCAGCTAGCCTATTTTTGTGCTTTTAAGCATTGATAATATGCATTGAAACATTTTGCAGAAATAAACTTCCTTGCATGTTTTCATGATCCCCCAGTGCTCTCAGGAGGGAATAACCAGCCTACTGAACCCTGAGAGCTTTGCCTGCACACATATGTACACACTTGGTGTGACTTTTATTAAAGGAACCACACAAATTTTGAATGATTTGGAATTCTTCCTAGAAAGTCTCAATCCAGCTCCATTTGACAATACTTCAGGGGATAACCTTATGATTTAGTTGGAAAAGTCTCATTTGCTATTCACCCCTTAGGAAACATTTGTTGTCCTCATCACATCCCTCATCTTAATCAAAGTCCAAACATTGTGAGCACATTTTTCTTTCACTCTTGAACATGGCCTATAAAACATGCAATAAGGAAAAAGAGAGTAATTTAGATCATACAGAAGTTGAATTAATTGTATATTTGAATGCTAAAAACAAGCACACATGTTCTGCTTTTCGAAATAGGAGGAGGTATAGATACTCTTTAGTCCTACTCTAATAAATACTGAAAGAGTGTACTTCTGAGAAGTTCCAAGAAAGATGAGAACAATTCATAAGTGAGGTGTTCTGTTTTATCCTGATCCAAACCATCTCTGAAGAAACCCATGGAAGAACTAAGGTGATCCTCATTTATTACTTGCTGCATATATTTATAGAGAAACTCCTTAGAATGCCATTATTTCATATTAATTAAACAAGAGAAAAAAGAAATAAAAACTAATCAAGAAGTATTCACTTCCAATAACCTTCAAATATTTTTAAGTGCCAAACATTAGGCAATTTCTTTCCAGATGACATTTTAAACTAATGAGTATCAAAATGTCATGCTATCCTCAGAAATGTGAGGTATCCTCAGTTAGCCAGTCAGAAAATTACTATGTCAGTTTGAATGACCAGTTTCTGTGGAAAATGAAAGAATTATCCACCAAGCAGAAACAGCAAATACCCAGCGAGTAGATTTCACACCTTTTTGGTTTAACACTGTGCATCTTGTATTCTTTTGACTAGAATATCTGCCTTATTAGCAAATTTTACGAGAATTCTTCAATAAACCAAAGTTTTTAACATATATATTTACAGGACAATGTAGGTATTATCTTAATCAACTTTATATTTATATAAGTAAAATATAGTTAATATAGTAGAAAGTTATATTAATGTTATTCTACATTTGGAAATATAAAAGACCTTTCTTGTTCAGCTGTGTCTTACAATTAATTTAAAAGCTGCTGCTAATATAAATTCTGCTTAATTATTTTATGTTCTAGCAAACTCTGAATATCATATACAACTTGGGTTTCTTATCATACTCTCTGTGAAATCAAATGTGAAAACTATCTATTACAGAATCTTTGCAAAGCATTTCTCAGATTCTACAACACCAGTTCTAAAAGGAACTTTTTTCCCATGAGGACAGAACTTGACTACTATAAATGGAATATACTATTGTTCTCTACCTTTTGAGAATCATTAATGACAGCTTCAGACAGAAAAGGGAAGATATAATAAAAAGGTGAATATTATGGATTTTAAAACTGCTGTTACTGAAAGGGTACATTTTCTTTCATAAAAACCTCTGCAAATGTGAAAATCAGTGTTTCCAATGGCTGTATTCTTTTCCATATCCAGATATAAGATCATCAACATATTATTCTAGGCAAACAAAATTGCAAGTATTTCTTCAATTCTTAAATAAATAATTTATCCTTAACTTCTTTTTCTACTGATTTTAACAAAATCTTTACAAAACTGCTTTTATAGTGCAGTGTATGAGCTTCTAATACTTCTAATCACCAAGATACAGTATTACCAAGCAACATGGGGATATAAATGTATAGATTACACTTTTGATTACTCCACCAAGTACTTCAGGGAATTAATTTTTCACATTGTGTTCAAGCTGTTGCATTGAAATTCTTGAAGAGAGTAACTGGAGTAGACCAATTAAGGGGATAAAGCATTAATTTTCAACACCAGCAAATTCCAGCAAAAGAGTAGCTTTGCTTAATGATTCACTGGCTGCCTAAATATGCAAGAAAAGACTTTATGATAACATTAAGATCCAAAGAAAATAACATTTTTTAGGATTAGGCTGAAATAGAGCTTTGAAAGATAAGAAACTGTACAACAGTTTAAGCTGCTTTTATTTACTTATTTACACACATTGAAAGGTAACCTCATGTACTGAAAAATTACAAAAAGAGTCATATAGTTTTGTTTGTTGGGGGTAGTGGGGAGGTAGCCCCGTAATTAGGAAATTCCAACATTCAATGTAGCCAGAGTATATTCCTGAAGAGCATTGGCAGTCCAAGGACCTTTGCATATGATTAAAACTGCATGCCAAACAATAAAGCAGATCTCTACTTTTTCCACATCAGGTACATACATGGCGAATTTCCTTCATCCATCCACCCTGTTAATCTGCTCAAACACATCAAGTTTGCTTGGAAAGCTCAAGATTTTGGCTTAGAAGAAACAGGAAATGATTAACGTTCTTAGGAGTTTTACTAAAGAATGCATCGTACTTGTTTGAAAGTTGCACGAAAACCCCTCTCACAAGCAGAGCCACTTGCTGGTGATAAGTGTCACAAGAGATCAACATGAAAAAGTTTAGTTCACAATTCAAAGGCAACTTCACGCCTCTGCTGGACTCCAGCCTGTCTCAGAAAATGTCATCCCTGACTCACAGCTGCAAAGCAGTGAGCTGTGGATAGTTCAGTCCCCAGAGGACACAAGGAAACAGTGTAATTCTGTCACTAATTCAGACCTATCCTCTTGGGTAAGCAGAGAAGAAATATGAAGGAGGAAAACTTGGTTTGGGTACTCAGGTACTAGATTGAAAGTGCTCTGAGTTGGAGCACTCTGAATAATTTTGCTGTGGAACATACGCTCTTGTAGCAGAATGCTCTTCCAATAGATAATATTCTTATGCTTTTTGAGAAGAATTCAAGATAGAATAATGGCAGTTTGTAAACAACATAAATTACTAATTATTGTAGGAGACAAGTTTTACTTTCACTTTTCTTACTTAAATCTGTTGTGTTCTTGATTAAGAAACTTAACTTTATAACACCATGGTAAGATCAGTCCAAACAAGAGACTATCTAGAACCTGACTGTTTAAAGTTATCATCAGGTTTACTACAACCATGAAATTTAAGCCACTTGTGGAATTTCCGCTCGTCTAAATTAAAAGGGCTTGCCTGTATCTGTCTCTCCATCTGTGAAATTAGGAATGAGCCAGCCTGCTTCATATAAACTGCAGAGCTGGAAGGAACCAAAATTGATATAGCAGGAGTTCCAGCTTACACTATCATTTTTCACTAACACCATTATGAGAACATTTAAGTTCAAATAAAGTGTATAATATTATCCACATTTTATTTATGTTGAGTATAATAAGGGTTGCGACTACACAATCTCAGTCTCTTTGGCTCAGGGTCACCTTTAGAAATACCTAGATAGATATAGTCCAACACATTAATTCCAAAGAAAAATGGAGGCAAAAAAATTTATTATGTACTCTTAAATGAAGAAATCTCCCTGGTTTTCTTCAATCAGTCTTTTGGAGGGGATTTGTGAACTCAATCAGCAGATCCTTGTCATTCAGGATAACTCCTTTGGGAGACTCATTCAGCCCTATATTAATATACATATATTAGTGTGCACTACTTTCTCAGTTACCCATGAGCATTCCTTTTAAAGTCCTACTTCACACAATACACAAGACTTTCACCTCTGCATCTCTACAATTTTGTACAAATTGGTTGTTAATTATTCATGCATACTTACAGCCTCACTTCCACTAAGCTTAACTCTATTTAGATGCTTCTGCAGCTCTTCCAAACTAGAGAGTCTAACACCAGCTGGAATTATACAATACTACAAAAAGGGAAGGAAGCAGAATGAGAAATTCAGGAAGGCCTCAGAACAAGCATTTATTTAATGCTGCAATATAACAATACATTAGACAAAGCTGAGATAAAATTGCTACAGAAATAAGCTGTTTCTAAAAATTTATTACTTTGGCATGGTAGCAGAGTGTGATTACATTTGGTACAGAACAGGAGGCCTGGTTTTGGTTGCTTGGTGAGTGTTCCCTCCTGTAGCTGTGCACCAGCATAACCTTATTCAGTGCCACTCTCCAAGGAAGAGAAAATGACCATGGCCCTGTGCACTTCTCTTTTGGTGAAGTCAGCAGTGAGGTCTCTGCAAACCATTCCCATTTGCTACCTTATTTAAGAAAGCTTCTGGCCTATATTTTTTGATTGAATTCTCACACAGAATTCAGTGGCTATTTAGCAGCCAGAACATTGAGAAGAGCATGACTTTTCCTTCAGTCATTGTTAGTAACAGTGAATACCAAAGCCCAGAGATGCATTTAGATGACCCACAGCTCATAACATTAATCTTCACCTTTTTTGTTTCTTCTCTCTACATTTTCTCAGATACGTGTCTTGAATTGAGATTGTTAATCCCATTTTCTGAGAACGATGGGAAAAATCATGAGTGTGCCTGTTCTTTGTACAGGAGTGGAAAGGCCCTGAGCTGAAACTGAGCAAGTTGCATGGCACATTTCCTCTGAGACATGAGTAATGTGCCCCAGGGAAACACAGCACTAAATTAAGAAATAATAAGAAAAGAAATAAAAAGTAAAGAACCTGTGAGCAAGTGTGCTGGCAACTCTAGGGAAGCTGTCATTTCTGTTTCTTGGATTTACCTTTCTGTGCCACACTGTGCAGTCCTGACTAATCTGAAATTGCAAATACCTGGAGACGGAGATCCCCAGACTCCTCACTCCTCTAATACTCAATAAAAATGGTCACAAGTGCAGTTATTAGTAAGAGTAAGTAACATGCTGCCTGTGGATTTTTCCAATTGCTCTCTGGTAACTGTCAGAGCAATTAATGTGTTCAGTGCCAGGGATGCTTCCCCTGAAGAATTTCTTTCAAGGAACAAGTTTTTTGTGTTGACAGAATACCTTGTCTTGTTTTACCCTCATAGTCTGAGCTACAGTTTCGCCAAAAATGTCTGGTGCAGGAAAACAGAAAAGACTCAGGCATCCAGAGTAGGTAGGACGTAACATTCCTTCTATGTAGGTGGGTTTTAATTTAGAATGAAGAATATGTGCTCTAAATTCCTAAATGAATTGTTATCATTACTATTAAAAATCATATTACAGTTATAAATTTATTATAGGTTGTTTCTTACATTTCCCACTCTGTCCTTTTTGGGAGACACAGGGCAATTTTCCCCCAGGTTTCTGCAACTTCATAACAAACATGCAGGTTGCTGAAGCTGAACCTCCAAAACACTGGACTCATTATTCTTTAATTGAGACATAGTGGAATGTACAATGATGCAGGATCATCAGCTTTTCTATCAAATATTCCATCTTTCAGTAGAGCCGCAAGAAAAGGGATAGAATTAAATATCAATTTTTTCAATCCCCAGGTCCAAAAATATTTCCAAGTTTAGAAAATCTTTTTAAAGTGCAACTAAGATCACAGGCATTTAGAGGAAGGGAATGAAGTTAACTGGAAATCCTCAGTATGTGTCAGTTCTAGTTATACATCCTCTTGACAATGTTAACCACTTCATATTTAAAAATTCATGCACCTCTTTCACTAGTACATCTTATGGGCATTTCAAGCCCCAAATTATCAGGAGAAAAGTCAAATGTCCTTAAAAAATGTAAGTAAATTTCAAATTTTTTTAAGATGTTTATTCACATGAAAATATTTCTTTAAGAAACAATAATCTTTATATGAAAATTAGACTAGTAGAAAAATGCCTATTCCAAATGAGAATTAAAACTCACCAGAAAAAATAAAAAATCGAGGAAAAATATGTTTTATCACTCACCATTTCTTATTAGAGAACAAGAAATCAATGCAGACTTATTGGAGGAACTTTTTGGAATTACTATGCTCAAGTTTTTGTGTAACAGAGGCAAACCAACCAAAAAAAAAAAACCAGCAATATTTCTGTTCATGCCATGAAAGTGAAAAGTTTGTATTTTGAGTGAAAACTTGACAATACAATTAAAAGTAAAGGTAAAGACACAGTAAGATGAAGCAGAAGCTACAACACAGAGCACCAGTAACTCATGTATGGCTGCAAGCATTTGAAAGGAATATTGGAAGGTTTCTCTTAATAACTTACATTGCTGGAAAGGCACATCTCAGCATAAAGTATTTCTAAAACATTTTCAGAAAATCTCACTTGCAGAAGATAACTACTGAAATGCAGGGAAGTAACAAATCATTAGTTTGAAATATGAATACTTACACACTTAGATCTTTCATCAGTGTCTAAAATAGTGACAAATCTTACAGAAAGGATGCTGAGACATGACCCCCAGTGTATTTCCTTTTCTCTGGGCAAAGTTGAGGTTTATCAAGTCTATTTCCTTTCTATGTGGATGATGTAAGACCTGGACAGATGATGAGCATTCCAAAGTATTCCCTGCCTTATGTGTTTATCTTTGTGGCAACATATCTCCTGTCTTTCAAAGACTGCCTACTACCTAAAAATTTCAGTCTGTATTCTGATACCACATTCCCTGTGCTTTTTCAGCTAATTACTAACACAAACATGAGTATCCATGTTAAAAACATGCATTCAATCAAAGAGAACTTCTTCATCAGCACTTACCTACCTGGTTTCTCAGGAAAGAAAGAAAAAGTATATGTAAATAGGGACACTCTTACAGAAATCCTCAGTTTTTTTTCCTCAGTTTTTTCAATGTCAGGGACACTGAGGTAGATGCACATAGAGCTCCAAGTTACAATGATCTACTAGGGAGACCTGGACCAGAGTGCAGTGTTTGGCAGCAGATGAAGATGAAGTTGTATCACAGCCTCTCTTCTTGCCTCCCTCTCAAAACCTCTCATGCTTCTTAGAACATCAGGTCATGTGTTAGTAAGTGCCAGTTTCTGTCTCTAATCTATGAGTGTTGTACCTTAGATTATTTAACTTAGTGTCTAATATATAAAGATATGTAGGCATAAACAATGTCTGAGATCAATTCTTCCTATAACAGTGTTAATCCAAAATGGACTTTAGCTTTAAACTAATGGGGTGTGTGGTGGAGAAACAGAGAACTATGGTAAAAGAACCAAACAAGATGACCTCTAACAGGTCAGTACCAAGATTCAAAGAGGAAAAAGGACACTGCTTATACTTCAGCTTGTGAACATGGAAAACAGTATGGTCCCAAATATGTTCATTTGTAAAAGAAAGGAAGAAATATAGTTCAGACACATGCACAGCACAGTGCCAGTAGCCAAGGTAGGCAATGAAATCTTAATCACCATTACACAGCTTTGAAAAAGGGAATTACTGTAACTACATGTTCTTTAAAACATGTGAATTCTTGATAAATATGTGAATACAACTTCAGAGCTAGGAATTTTTTGTTCTCTTTAAATTAATATAATACTTGAATTA
>VZTB01013008.1:1691425-1723181 GCA_013397245.1 Thryothorus ludovicianus | reverse complement strand
AATATAATACTTGAATTATTTCATTCCACTTTCTGAGAAAACACATTAAATGCTGTTTTTCATTAAAAATATATCGAAATTGATAAGTGCCCATAATAAATAGCTGATGTGTTAATAAATATAACTATTAATTTTAAATGAAAGAGTGTTTTTCTGGTAACCATAAGAGACTTATAGAATCACAGACTCATTTGGACTGGAAAAGATGTTTAAGGTTATTAAGTCCAGTCATTAATCCAGCTCTGCTAAGTCCACCACTAAACCATGTCCCCCATATCTGAACATCTTTTAAATATCTCCCAGAATGCTGACTCCACCACTTCCCCGGGTAGCCTGTTCCAATGCCTGGCTACCTTTCAGTGGAAAAATTTTCTTAATATTCAATCGAAATCCCCCATGTGGTGCTTGAGGCCATGTCACCTTCTACCATCTTGCACACTCCCATAAACACACAGAACTATCCCTACAATTTAGGGGTCATTCAATGCATTTAAAAATCATCAAATTGCTACAGAATAAAGCAGCTGTTCTATGTCTGTTTGCTTCTAGAACAAACAAAAAAGCTGAGTTAAAACTCCCTTTTGCTTCTATATTGCAATGTTCCTGAAAGAGATTCTCAATGGTGAGGCAAAAGAGAGAAAGATCTAGTCCTAAAGAATTATAAAATATTTGACACAGCTGTAAAATCTTGCTTAGGAAGAGAATGGAAGTTCTGACTCTGCACAGTTTTACCTATGGTGTACAGATTTGCATCCACAGGAAAAAAGTGTAGGCAATGTTATTTAGAACAAAATTGTCAGCAATGGTATTTTACTTTTCTGCTGGTGCCTCAGCTTTGTAATTAGTCTGCACACATTCAAACTAGTTAAGAATTGCTTACATAAAGAACATGGCTTATGAAAGACAAAGAAATGCAGCCTTGGCAGAGTCCACAGATTGACAGGCTGAAATCCTTGCTTGCCTCAATCACAGCACTTCCATCACTTTGATTTGAGACAAGGTTTCTTTCACAGAAATTAGGACTAGAATTGTTATTAAGATTATCTCTTCTGATGTAAAGCAGAAGGAGTGATAGACTGTCATCCTGCAACTCCTGAGTCGTAATTCAACTGGAGCAGACCATTGAAAAGAAATCTTATTTTAAATTATTCAAATGATTGATTTATTGCTTTTTGAAACAAATATCAAAGGAAAAAAAATCTCATTTTGTAAAAAAAATTGTTGCTGTTTGAAGACCATGCATAAATTTTCAGGATTATTTAATAGATGAGTGGTCTAAATTTTTATTAACTTTGGCATGGAAGTCACATAGGAGGACTTGAAATTATAATTTAATAGCCAATTAGGTCATAATAAGGAATCTTTTCTCCCTGCTGCTGACTGAAGGCTGTTGACGTTGCCATGTGCATAATTTAATATATAGAATCAATTCAAATAAGATGAATTGGTGTATTCATTTAAGTTTTCAACTTGTTTATGTGTCCTTTGACACTACAAAACAAACAAGTATGCATGAAATAAATAGTTACAATCTTCTGGAACTATGCAAGTCTGTTTTCTAATTACTTATGTGACAGTGTGGTGTCAGTGTCAAGTTCTATCAAAGAATGTCAAATTGCTTGAATCATGATTGACCTGTGCAGGCTTAAGCAGCCTGGATGAGGTAATACAACATGACATGAAACCTCAAGCAGTGTCAGAAAGGTCATTGTTTTTTCTCTACACATTCCTTGATGAATCCAAGCAAAATTGTGTGTTGAAGTTCTCAATGGTGAAAAAAAATATTGCAATTTCATTGTTGTTTGTTAGGAATCCTATATAAGCAAATGAAAGACAAAAGTTGCCTGGATTTAGACTAGCACAAATGAGGCAAAGATCCTTGAAGGAGAAAATTCTTACTGTTTGCTACATGCTTAAAAAACTTTAAATTCAAGTAAGTTAAGAAACCACCATGTAATTCTCCACTATATTTCTGCAATATTGTTAACAGCTTAAATTGCATAATCGAAANCATAATCGAAAGGAAAGTAAAAAAATTTAAGATATTTGTTACTTTGGTTTTAAAGAAAAAGTCTTCATTAAAGTAAAATCATGAAAATGTAGTGATTTACAATAATGGTTTGATGAAGGAAATTAAAAGATTGCTTTTACTGGCATATCATAAAGTTTTTGCAAAATATTTCTTGAAGACACTTAAAAGATCAGGTCTGTATCCTAATTACAACACACAAATTAAAAAAATCTATGATAGAGTATGCAACTTGTACAAATAACAACACTCTCCTGCATATTTTTTTCCTACCGCACATTGCACATCTAATTTAGTTTAAAATAGTAACACTGAAAATGTTCAGAATAATACTGGAAAGTAAGACAGTGCTTTATATCTCTTCCTGATTTCTACAGAACCACATGTCTGTTACACATCCCACCCTTATCATTTTTATCTTCATTAGCAATTCCCTTGTCAGTATTCTAAAAAAAATGTACAAAATGACTACTTTTTTAGAAACATAAACTCAGCTGTCTCAGCTGTGTCTGTCAAACTGATATGTACCATCTTTATTTAGAAAACCAAGTCATCTTGTTGTTCCATCAGTGAATATAAATATTGACAATTTATGTAAATAAGAGCATAATATATTAAATTTGAAAAATCCTTGTCGTTTTTACTCTCAAACTATATAGTTGAATTAAAGTTTAAAAATGTTTAGTACAATATTAAAATGGTCCCTCTTTTATGATCTTAGGTAGAGCTTTTTAAGGTAAAGTTAAAATATTATTTAAAGAAAGCTAGTCTAGTAAATTACTAGAGAAATGTAGGACCCTGTATGATATATATCAATATGCGACGAACATCTAAGACTATATCTTCAAAACAGTATTCAGTTTGAACTCAGGAGAAACAGGTTTTCTTGAGGAGCAATAATTTTCTTTTAAGATTATTTGAAGTACAGAAATTTTATACTGTTTTTTAATTGCAAACGTTTTAGTTTCTGACTCATACAGACCAAACTCAGCTATCTCTCTTAATTTGAAAAGTGACTTATTCCCCTGAAGAGCTGTTTTGAGGATTTCACATCTTAAAAAAGCAGGTAAGCATATTCTAGATTAGAAAAAAATGGGATTATAGAAGGGCAAGTTGACTCTCTCTCACATTCCATGAAAAAATTAAAAATCTTCTGTTCCATTGCCACGTTTTGAAAAAAACAAAGACCTGGAAAGCATTTTGCAAAATGAGACTTCTAATTTCTAATTAGCTCTTGGTTTCATTTTATCTATAGAATCATAGAACTATAGAATCATAGAATATGCTGAATTGGAAGGGACTCATCAGGATCTCAAGTCCAACTCCTGGCCCTGCACAGCCGACTGCCAACTACTTGCTTGTAATAATTTTTAAGTCTGTGCTTTAGCTGAGAAGAAAAAGACTGATGTAAAATGCAGCATTTCCATCTCCATAATGAAAAATTAATTATCCATTTCTTGGTTTGTAATGTCCTGTGTCGCATATGATCATGGAAGAACTATCCCAGCGCATTTCATATAGATCCATGTCGATATTTCTTACAGCCAAGGTCACATTTCTCTCTGTAACTTTCTACTTGTATTCCTGAATATCTTACAGCTATTTATTTTCAACTAAGTCTGTCTTAACAATGCTAATAATGTAGTATAATACCAAGAAACATTTCTCTGTGTTCTAAAAAGGAACTGAGATATCACAGCTCCAGAGGGCTCTGACTTAAATCTGTGAAGTAAATCTGAAAGAAATTTTATTTCTCATTTTTCAGGGATTTTCAAAGCTTATCTTTGGCAAAATCCCATGCCAATGAAAGTGAACTTGACAATACAAAATATTGAATATATGAAGCATCTCCCCATTAAATCTTACAGAGCTTCCATTGACTGGAAGGACTGATAGGTAGGTCTCAGGTAGCAGGAAAATTTTTATCAGTATGTATATAAAAAGAATTTACTCTCTGACTGTCCAGGTCTCCAAGGACAAATTTAGCAATGAAAAGGAGAGGAAGAACTAAAAGTGTTAAACCAAATTAGAGGTTTTTATGTGCATGTGTGTGTGCAAGGCACTTGAATAGCCTCTTTGGGGCTCAGAAGAAGTGAGGTTCTCCATGTAGGCATATCCTAGGCATGTCAACAATATTCAGAGTAATTAATACAGCTGAATATATAACAGGAATTTTTCATGGAGCATTACGTCACCAAATTTAACAATTTTGTCATGAAGAATAGAAAAATATTTCATAAGTTTAAAGACCTATACTCAGCAAAAAACAATTGTTACAGTATCCTGAAATAAAATGGTTAGTCCTTTTATAAAATAATTATCAATATTTGAAATTTCTATTAGGTAATTAGTATTTGTGATTACTATTGAAAATCTTCAAAGCCTAACAAATTTTGACTTGTTGGTTATCCATCACTGACACTATACTTTGTCTGCATACAGAAACTCATAATTCAAGTTTAAAGTGAGAGTCATTTTGTATTTGAAACCCTTACATCATTGCCTCTTTTAAAGTGATGGAAGTGTTAAGGGGCTATTGCTAGAGTGCTTTTGATGCAGCACTTTTTGAAAGCAAGAGATCATTAATATTATCAGGTTTAATATTAATGATAGAATTTACAATATTATATTAAGATTTAAATGAACAGAGTGCAAATATCAGTTGTGTACATGAATATAAAATGGAGTATCTCATATGGGAATTTATTCTCCATCCCTGTGCAATTCTGACTGCATATCACTTGGTTAACAATCTGCTAAGGAGAGATCTAACCAACAGATCTAACTAACAGGGGCTCAAAATGAGCCCCTTCACAAATTCTTTGTTTTAATGTTATTTTCTAGAGCTGAAACCTTGGAAGTACTTTGGTTTTACATTTCGCCTATTAGAGGTATAGTATAAAGTCTTTACAAAGGCTCTGAAAATAGTCCTTTTGTATTAAAAAACATTTAAAAACAGACCTAAAATAATACCTGTGTGCATTTTTGCAAATGTCATTTCTTGATACACTTCTTCAAAACTAGGTGACATTTTTCCAGGGTATGTATTCCCAAAGGACACCACACAGAATTTGTCTTAGCAGCTGCTGCAGTTATATATGAATGCTGTCCAAGAAGGCACAGTTCCTCCCTGTAAATGCACAGGGCCAGAGCAGCTACTCTCCCAGCAGTTCCCACTGCAACAACCAACAGGATACACAGGCTCTGGGGTTTGTGATTCCTGCTTAAAAAGGAGCATATGACCATCCTACATCTGTGCATACATCTTCACCACAGGAGGACAGCTTTTGTGTGGAATCAGAGTTCCTTCTCCCTACATTGCTCCCACAACTAAATATTCATATATAATGAAATTATGTCCCTGCCTGACCTTTTTCTACTTCTGTGAATTTTCTGGGTCTGTTCAGTTGCTACTTCCAGAGATAGAGGGTTGGGTTAAGGAATTCCAGTTTTTAAAACTGAAATGGGGCTAATATTCTATTTATTATCACAGAAATTCCTGAACTACCTCAGCTGTGAAGCCAAAAAGATGTGTTCTGGTTTAACACTGGAATCAAAACACTGGAATTGTTTGGGGTTTATTTTTTCCTCACAAACTACAGTGCTAATAATTGTGCAGGTAACAAATATTGAGATAAACAATTGCAGTGTTCTTGAAAGTTAACACAAACAGTACTACTATAGAGTAAATCCTTAGTATGATCAGAAATGGCAGAATCTTCATTCCATTGAGTAAATTTGAGTGTACATTTAGAGATAAGTATCAGTTTTGAGTATCAGACTGTTCTCCGCAGGAAAAGTTTAGTCTGAAGTTTAAACCTTTTTCTAGATTAGCCAAACGGGAGCAGCTTCAAGTCTAGTTTCATCAAAATTCTCTTTTCTACTGAGTATGGATAGGAGCATACAAATTGGTTTCACATACAGAAGAATTTTTTATCTGCACTCTTTTTCTTCATATAAAAACTGTCACTCTCTCCTCTCATCACTGAATGCTTGCTTAAGCTGCAATTTGGTAGCAAATCTTGCACAAATAAATTTGGGGAAGTCATTGAAATATAACACATGAAGTTACTCTCTATTTCCTTTTTTTTTCCTTTCCTTTTCCTAGCTTTCATCTCTTTTCATTTTAGCTCTTGACCCACATATAAATTCAATGTGCCCTTATAGTGTGGAATATATATATTATTAGTATATAAGTATGTATGTATATAGATGAAATGAAAATCTACTGAATAGAAGCTGTGGGCTGTGAAATCAAATTAGCTTTTGGGTTTTTTTTTCCCACAAGTATTCTGTTAAGGACAGTTATGGATACATAATAAATCAAATAAATTACTTGAATCATAAGCCTTATTACAGGTTTCTTTTCTTTAAAGAATAATATTCTTGATTCTCTATTTTTTGTCATAAAGAGGGAAAGTAAAATAATCATGTAATTAAAATCTAAGGACTTCAGAGATAAGGAAAAAGCTATAAGTATTATTTAATGAAAAGCATTGTGTGGCACGATTATACTCATTCAGTGTCATGTCCTGAGTTCCTGAGGTCAGAATGGGCAACTGTATGATGAAATAGGTATATTCTATCACAGTTTTGTAGATATTGGCATAGATAAAGCTTAAGATGTCTTTGTGTTAGGAAGAAAGAGAACTTTTTGTGACAACAAGTGAGGACAGAGTGGCTTGGGATGGCAAGTGAGAATTCAAGGTATTCTGATATCACCAAGTTTTCATGTTAGATGCAGATGAATATGTAATGTAAACCCTCCATTCATCAATACTCTACCTGTCTTTAGATCCTGCGTTTTACTTTCATGAAATAGAGGATTGCCACTTTGAACTTGACCTCTCCACGGGAAGCAGAAGAGCTGTCTCAGCATCAGGGTCTGAGGACTAGGGCAGTGCATTTCCTGCTCTAGAAAAGAAGGTTGTTAGTTAGCCTGTTCACTTTGATACCCTGTGTTACATTCACATAAAATTAGCCCTGGTTTCTATCGTTTTATCCCACTGCAGCTGTGATCTGCAACCAGGGGCTCTGGCCACCCAAAAAATATTGAATGTTTTGAGCTAAATTTCGGCTTCACGTAAACAATATTCCAGCTGTATTCAGGATTGCTTCTCAACTCCTTCTAGAAGCAAGTAGATTTTAGAGGTTCCACTGGATCTCATTGCTCTCATCTAAGTGTTTCCTAAAAGGCCATTTACTCAACAGAGAATCCTTGCACTCATCATCTCTCACCTAAGCATGGTTAATCTGCAGCAGTACCTGTTTCCAGGTGTGCATTGCACACCTCTGTCTTAAACAACAATTTCTGCAGTGAGCTAAGCTTCCTTAATTGATAAAATCCCAGTCACTCCTGATTTTGGTGAACTGCCTGTATTTTCAATGAGTGAAAAATGTTCATATACAACATGATTCAGTTTCTGACTCTGTCATACCAGAAGCAAAGCCTCTGCAATGGAAGCATTCAAGGTATGTTGTTGGTCCTGTGTGAGCATTTACAAATCTAGAAACAAGGCTTTGTCAATCATTCTCTGAGTGTGAAACTTATGACATTTCACCTACTTTTTAATTATTTTTAGCCACAATAGCAAGCAGAAGCTGTAAAACTGTGAAACTAGCAGGATTCTGACTCAATTGTAACAGAAATTGACATTCCTTCACACCATGTTGTATTTCAGGATACAAACTAGTTTCAGAAGTAAACATAGAGGTCACTCCCTAGGATAGGGATATCCTCTGGATATCTCTGGAAAAGAACACAGAAGCCCTTTATTACACACAATATAGCTTCAAACCACTATTTCAAGAAGAAAATGAAAAATGCCAGTTTTCACAGATAAAGGGAAGTTTACAGTTTAGACCTCACAAGCTGGCAATATTGAAATTCCATTAGATTGAATCCTACTAAAATGAGAGAACAAATGAAAGTATCACTGGGTCAAGTTTTTATAGTCATTGTTTTTTTATAGTCATTTGGCTGAGCATTAATAGAAATTTCCATTGCATATAGTTCTTTATCTTTTTCTCCTAGTCAGGCAATCATTCCTCTGCATGAGAACCTGTAATTTCTTTAGTCACTTAATACACATGCAATTCAGGTTTCACTTTGCAAGCCCTAGCCACCCTTTCAAAAATAAAAAGGCCCCCTCCACCCCCCCAAAAAAACACACAGTGAAATTGTTCAAGGCTTTAAATAACCAAAAATTGAGTATTTAATCCTAAATATTCTCTCCAAGATGGCAATGTCAAGTGTCTAATAGTACATAGACATAAACTTAATTTGATTTTTTTTTTTTTGTGACCACAAATGGAAAGAGTGTAACCCCATCCTGTAATAAGAACATCTTTCCCATCTTTCAGCTCTTCACCTAAACACCAATAACTTCTCCTCCAACTCATGAAGACTGTTACTCTGGAACAAGGAAAATGTTCACCCCTCCTTACTTTACTCAGGTATATCTCCCCCTTCAGCAGCTGTTATTTCAAATATCTGCAAAGGGTAAGAAAAGCCTGGACCAATTTTCCCACAGAGATTTGGAAAGGAGAGAGAAATTCTGGGAAGGAAGAGATCCCCAGCTGAAACCTCTACCAGCCCATGATTATCCCCTCACTCCTGTCAGCTGTGCTGTTACCTTCTAGGCACAGGCTGTAGCTCATATCGACTTCTCACCAGGATTTCTGCATCTTCCTACAAATGCCTCTAAACTGCTGTTTTGACATTAGCTACAGTCATAATGAGTAATGGGAAGTAGCTATTACACATTTTCTAGAATTCATGGAGCATGCATTTGCTTTTGGCATGCAGTCCAGCAGAGAACTGCAAGATTAAGTAGTTACATCTTGCAAACTGAGAGGCACATTTGCTGTATCGTTAATAAACATCATGGCTTTGAGTGTATTTAAATTAATATAATTTGTTAAATCTTTCTGAACAGGAAATCAATTTTACTAGGGTAGAGACAAAAAAGTTAATCAAGCTTAGTCAGAGGAAAATTGGCCTTTTCAATTTTGTTTACAGTAAAATAACCCATAGATATTCAGTAAAAAAGAAAAATCAGCAGCTGAAATTGCGAAGTGAAATCTGAGTTGTGTAAATGATTTCTGAAAAGTTAGGAAGGAGGCAGGTTTTTTTACAGTTTTACTGAAGTTTCTGGAATTACAGAGGGAGTTACAAGTACAGCTTCTACTGGCACTAGTAGAATGTCAATGAAAACACAGCCCTTCAAGTGCTCTGTGCTCTGAGGAGTTCGTGCTATGAAAATATTCATACCAAATAATTTTGGTTTATGTCATATGCCTAAGGCAAATGAGTAGTTTTCTCTCATCATTACCAAAGTATTGATGTAAAAACATAGATATAAAACAGTCATCTACTGGGCAGAACTCTCCATGAAAAAGCAACCATTTGTTCTGATCTGTCTCTCAGCAGTTTTAGCTGAATGGCTGTGGTAGAGGAGAAGTATCAGGATTTTTAAGTGTCTTCAGTTTGCCTTTTGAAGAATTTATGAACCAGAAATAGGTACTGATCGGGACCAAATCACAGGGAAAAAAGAAGCAAGGAATAGACTTTCTGACTATCTGCTGTAGGTGGTCGTGACTAATTTACCAGAAGACATTCCCAGATTGTGGAACACATCCTTATAATTTTTATTTCAATGGCAAAAATTATAATTATTTTTTTTGGATGTTGCAACTTTTTAAAGTTTCCCAAGGCGCTCTGTTCTCTGTCCATGTCCAATTAAACTCATACCTGAAATAAAATAGGGCCATAACAACCTCAGAATTGCTGGGGAGGACATCCATTGCAGATCTGCCTTGTCTCCCCTCAGCACCTGCAGTAGCAAAAAGAATTTGGCCTTTTCTTTTATTTATTTCTTGATCTCTCATACGATGCTGTCTCCCTGTTTACAACAATCATTTTCAGAAATTGCATTAACATAATCTAAATCTGACAAGTTGCCAAAGTCTTCTGCAATGATGCCATTTCTTGATTAATTNACAATTTCTGGTCTGATACTCTAGATTCATAACAATGATAAACCAAACTCCTCAAACTACCTGGGCTTGACACAAATTTTGTACTTTGTATATGCAAAGCAGAAGAAGGAGGAACTCAGAAAATTATGAGTTTTGTATTCAGCCACTGTCTTTTTCAACTTCTGTCATCGCTCTGCCTTTAATCAGGATTCATATTATTGTCTCACCTCAGATTACCTTTCTAACTTTTTCAAATAATTAAAATAGATACTCTAAAACTGAACTTCAGAAGACATATCTCTGTATATTTTTCAGTATTTTTCCTTCCTTTTTTCAATCACTGAGACTAGACTGCAAAGTAAATATTAATCCTCATTGTTCATTTCCCCTCACATTCATGCTTTCACTTCTATCTTCATAAATTTACACATCTCTTACCAATCTAGTTCTTACTTCCCTTTACTTTTAATTTACATAAATTTAAGCCTTAATTGACTTTTGCAATATTTTTGTTCTACAGAAATATTGCTGTAGAACAAAAATAATTTTCTTTTTTTGGTTCTGTGCTTTATTCTGCATCAGATTCTGACTCTATGTCCTTACTTTTGAAATTCTGCACAATATCCTTTCCACATTGGTCATGGCTCTCACCTCTATTCCCAGCTCTGATCACTACACTCTGCCATGTTGCTTCCTTTTTTCCTTTCAAAAAAACTTGTGGTTTTGTCCTTTTTTTTTTTTTTGTTCAGCAGGCTAAATCACTCAGCCCTTTAGAATTTTTCATGACTGATACTTTGGAGCTGCTATTCCAGCAGCAAGACTATACCTATGACCACTTCCTTTAAATTAATCAATACCAGTGAACCTGATTTCTAAGAATCCAGTTCCCTTTTTCACAAATTGTCCAGGAACAGATAGTAATCGTATGATTAGGAAAACTCCAGCAATGCTCAAAGCCTCACTAACAATCAATGCTCAGTAGTGATATTGAGGAAAGGTGTTCAGCTACAATTACAGAATAAGATCTGTATTGACTTTTTACTTGGGGCTCCAACTCTCAGTAGACAGCTAAAGTGATTCAGTGTACATGACAAGATCATAACCCCTGATGTTAGATCTACAATAATTGTAATTATTGTCTACAGAAACACACCATTTCACTTAATCCTTCATGATTTCAGTAGTCATATTGAGCTCATTTTTGTAATTATGATTCTTGAAAATTTCTGTGGTTGGAAAAGAAAATTCTTTTGACTGAACATTTCATTTCTCTTTCAGAGTTGCACTATCAATGAATATTTTGATGTTTGTATCTAGTTTCAGATTTTTTAATATTCCTGTCTTTGAAAATTTTTCATCTGTCCACATACTCTACCTCGAATCATACCCACCCAGAGCACAGCAGGCCCTCACAATGTCCTCTCCTTTCAGAAGCATGGCCAGCAGGTCTCTGTTGAGTGTCCCATGGTGTGCCTGGAGGGTCTGTGGGAGAGACTGAGGACAAAAACCTACTGGGAGAGCAAGCTGCAGCCCTACTTCTGTCTATGGTTGCAAGAAATGACAGGAGCAAACCATCCTCAGGACTGCAGGAAGATTTAACCTCACAAACTCCTTTTGGCTCACCTTAAAAGAGAACAAAGGAGCAAACATAAATATGAGCACACACACAAGGCAATTGGGCAGGAGACCAGGAATTGGAAACAAGGCCATATTGAATGTGTCTCACAGATAATACAACCAAAAAAAAGTCAACCAAATTGACTTATGGAGGCTTTTTCCTAAACAGAAGACAATTCTTTTTTACTGAAATCAGTGGATTGTAGCTCATGCACACTTGAATTCCAATCTGAAACAATGCTAGGGAAAAATAAGTTCTTTTGTCCCTCTTTTCTCCCCTTTATAGGAAATATGGATAAGATGATCTGACATGAATATCCTGTCATGAAATAGGTGTCCCCATAGTTTGGGCTACATTCCTCTGCATTCCATGGGACTGGTGGTGAGACAAGAACTGTCTGCTAAAACTGGGGAGTTGTGTCTTGTCAGTGTGGAAACTATTTATAATTTCTAAATTGTGAGACTCATTGTTTTATGTGTCCTTTATTGTGAGACACCTAGTTTTATGTACTGTGACATAGGGAGGTTCCTGTCACAAAACTTGTGTAATCCTAGACAATTACATACACATTTATAGTGCATATTGAAATGCTATTTGCTTTATGACCATGTTCTGAGTCAGTTCTTGTCCACTTTAAAATCACATGACCAACATCCATAGTATCAACTTTACTAGCACTAGTTTCCAACAGAAAAAATTATACATTATGGTCTAATTTAAAGTCTAATTTCCTTAGGTAAAAGTTCTCCCTGTTCCTTCTTTGTTTGATTAGGATTTTGAGTAGTGGAAAACAAAATCAGTAAGCAGATTTTATTATGGTATTTGGGTTCAGGGATAGTACATTTTTAAAAATAAATTTTGTGTTTTATTTATTATTTAAGAACTTGAAAGAGAGAAATAGCTTAAATAGCTTAAATATCTCTTCCTTTCTCAGAATTATGCTCCTAGGTGCCTGTCATTTTCATTTGCATACATTTTCAAAGCAACACAGAGCAATTCAGGCAGCTGGTCCCCATTGTTTGAGAATCATTTAGTTCTCCTTAACATCATTACATTGTAGTTTAAATACTGATTTGTATTTAGTAGAGCCTCTCTGTATTGAGGCTCCTTCCTCTCATCTACACTTCATGCCATTTCTTCTGTATTTTTAGAGTACATGGAGGACAACATCAAAACCAAGGAACTAATATATGTATTTTTTATTATTTGGAAGATCTGGGTTTGTATCATTCAAATGATTATTTCTCTTTCTGATTTTAGAGCTACCTTCTTTTCCAGAATCATTGATGTGTTTATTTCCCCTCAGTTCTTAAACTAAATTTATATAAAAATTAACCAGAAAAAAAAAATTCTTACCAAATTATCAGCACACTTTTACACACATATGGACAAATATCTCACAGTCATGGCAGGAGTGTGTCCAAGTCATCAAACAGAACAGCACCAAACACCTCCAGGTGAAGAGGCACAAGAAGTTTTTAACTCCGTGGCACCAGGTTACATACTAAAGTATTATCAGCTTCATCAATATAGCAGAAAAGATGGAAAGTGGGTGCTCTGTGCCAAAGGCCAATGTCAGGTACTACATCAGGCTCCTATAGGAGTGAGAAATCACCTCCCTGAGATTACACTGCCACTTTGTTGTCATGACTTGTGAAGGAAAACCAGCCACCCTATTTTTATAAGACTATAAAGCACTGAAGTCCCTAATGGGACTGCCTGCAGCCTGCATAGATGCACACAATGTGCTGCATAACGCAGCACATTAAATTCCAAAAGGGAGAGCTTCAGCATCTCTGGCTGATTTCCCAACAGGTCTGGAACCTTATAGAAAGAACAAGATGTTCAGACAAGAAGTGAAGAGCATTGTGTTCATAATAGCAACTGAATACATAATGACCAACTGTAAGGGAAGAATAAATATATAGAGCTACGTGCAGGATATGCAGCAAGTCCTGCCTTGGCTTGCAGACCACTTAGAGCTAAATTCAGAACCCACTCTGGCAGTAGCACAATTAGTGGTCCAAAGGCTGCAGCCATGAATACAGAGCCTGCAGTTATCATCTCCACTCTGAATGCCAAGACCATTCAGTTTGCTGAGAAGAGAATTACAGTACCTAAGTGGCCCTGCTGAGCCATTCCAGTATCCAGGCACACTGCAAAGTAGGCCACTCTCAGCATGACTATGGTATTTTCTTTTATATACACTATCCATATGGTAAAAAAAGACACAGATTTTGCAAAAAGCTCTGTACAGCTAGACTTGCTTTTTAAGCTAAATCAGGTCACTGTTTTGTTGATGCAGTTTCATGCTTAGGAATTACACCAAATTGAAGGCACTAGCTGTAATGTCAGATACTTTATTAAATGATTTTCTGGAAGCAGTCATCTGCATATCCTTGTAGCACATAATTATAGATGAAAAATCATACCTGCAGATACAGAAAAAGACTAAATTAAGACAGATACTAAAGGTCTCAGTTGCTACTGTCATTTGTCACTGCATAAAAATCAATGATTACTTAAAAAGGCATCTTACCTATGTACAATGCAAAATAAAGAAACAAAACACCTCGAGAATTCTCTGTATGAGTCTCTTGACATCTTAAAACTTTTTCAAGAGTGAAGAACTCTATTAATATTATCTTTGAAACCTACTGCTCCCCAGTTAGGATCATCTGGGAAAGGTATGAGAGGTCATATATTTTCAATTTCTATGCAATAATCTCTGACTCTGAGAATGGTCATCGTTGAAAATCAGGTCAGTAATACAAAAAAAAAAATCATATATACATTGTAAGCATGACATAATGAAACCATCTGCATGCTTGTATGAACATTATGTCAAATTATCAACAATTATGACAGTTAATGAATTTTTCTTGAGGTTCTTGGCCATCTTGACAGTAATCCTCTGTACACTGGTTTTCTCAATGTCCTTCTTGAAATGGCCCAAAAGAAGATGAATTTTCAGGTGTGAACTCACCAGTGACAACTAGGGAAATCACTACAAAAATTTTCTTTGATCCACTGGCAACGTTCTTGTTAATGTTTCTCTGAGTTTCGTCTAAACTGGTTTGCGAGGTTTGTCTTATCTTAAATGAAAGTGAAATATTGGCTGATGTTCAAATTGGCATCCACTCTGACTGCTCAGGTTGTCTTTGACAGGTTTGCTGCTCAGTCAGTCTTCACAGTTCCCAGCCTGTGAAGATTTACATAGTTTTTTTTCTTAGGGCTGAGATATTTATACTTTTCATATTGAACACCATGAGGATACAGCTGGTCCATTTTTGAACTTTTCTTTGGTACTTCTGGATCAAAATTCTGCCATTTGGCATTTCAATCAATTTTCTCCTTGATGTACCATCATCCATAAATTTGCTGAGAGTGTATTATGTCACATCATCCAGCCTGGTGATGAAGATATTGAATAATACCAGCGCCAGTATTGACCCTAGGGTAGCTCTGTATCTCTGCCAAATGAACATCAAGCTATTGATTACTGCACAATGAGCTTGGCAGGTTGGCAGTACAGCTGATTTTCAAACAGCAAAACAGCCCATTTGTACAGTCCACAGTTCCTTCATTTCCAGCTAAGAAATGCTTGGAAGCCAGTGTCAAAAGCATTGCTCAGACTCAAGGTACCTTAACCCACTCTCCTCTCAGAAATATATTTATTTTAGTCTTCAGATAAAAAGCAAGCAATGTGGTCAAGTACGTTTTACCCTGGTAAACCAGTGGTAACTAATTTGATTTCTTTCTTTCTTGGAAATTAATTCCAAGAGGATATGTTTCCTGATCAGGGACTGAAGTGAAGCCTACACTTCCCTATTTCACACTTCCCTATTTCCTTCTGGCTGTTCTTTAGATGCAAACGATATTTGCTGTTTTCCAGTCATTGGAGATCTTGAGTCACACAATTTTCATTAGGTGATAGACACTTTTTGTGCTGTCTCTTTGGGCACCCATGGGTGGGTCTCCTTGGTAGAACTGTCTGTTCTTACCCACAGGTTTTGCCTAGTCCATAACCTGTTGGTCCTATTCAATCTGCCCTTTCCCCTCAGCTCTTTGTGTCTCTTTTCCATCCTAAAGCATCTCATAACATATTTTGAAAGTGCATTGGGAAATGGTTTAGACTTCAAGCATAGCAGCCTTAGGAGTACTATTGATGTAATTTCAATGTGTTTTCCTCACCCAGTTGAAAATATATTATAATTTCCACTATACAGAGATATTTTACTATTGGCCATGGAAATTAGTGTGACAGTGCTGCTTTTGTTAATAGGAAATTTGAGCAGATGTTGGGAAAAATCCAGTGAAGCATCACCATTCTCCCAGTCACTGCAGCAATGTTATGATATAATTATATCAAATTAAAATAAGAACAGATATCCAAAACCTTGGGAGAAAAGGGAGTATCATTCCATTCCTGTCAGCATTCCATTCCACAGCACTCTCTTCTTGCTGCTGTTTCCACTGGCACAGTTGTTGGAGTTTGAGTACTGCTTTTATTTCAGTTGTTGGAATTATCACTCTAAGTGATCTGTCAGTGCAGCCTCTGCCCTCAATCTACCACAAACAATAGAGTAAATAATTGATTCTAAATTGATGTTATGATAGAAATATTAAAAATACAAACTGTATGAGAGATTTCAACTTAAATATGCAACTTCTTTTCAGTACTTTGTCCAAGACACATATTCCAGTACAAAAGAATCTAATGAATCTACAGAAGAGTCTCATACATATTGTAGGTTGAGTGAAAAAAGCATTGGCATATGTTCCTGTCCTGGTTTAGGGCAAATTTGGACCACCCCTCCCCTTAGCTGAATCGGGATAGGAAAAAAAATTCCTTGGAAGAAAGTGGAAAAAAGTTGTTTATTTAACAGACAAAACACTCCCCAGCCCAACAAATGAAGGAACAACGCTGAACAACAAAAACCTCTCGCTGCTCCGCAGAGATGCCAGAAAGTCTCTCTCATGGCTGTAGCTCGGCTCAGTTGCTGTCGGTTCCTCTGGTGGAAAGGCCGGGCCCAGGCCAGGCCTGGTGGGCCAAGGGCTGAGCTCCTGGTGCCCTTTTGTCTAAACCGTGGGGATACAATTTAGCATCAACCCAGGACATTTCCATTAAGAATTCCTATTTTTCATCTGCTCTAATAACCTAAGCTGGACAGGATTCCATCAGAAGAGAATGAAAAAAACCAAAATGCTACCTTTCCCACAGAGAAAGAAATAAGTAAAACATGAGAAAATGTTGGGAAGGACACCAAAAGGTAGCTGTATTCTGGCTTTTATTGACATATATTTGAATACTTTTCCATAATCCCAGTAGTGGTGTGTTTGTCACTAACTGTGGCATTACGAAAGGAATCATCTTCCACGGAAATTCTAGTCTGCCCTCTGCTTTAACACTGCATTATCTCATGGGAGGGCTGACAGAAACCGCATGGAACCTCTTGAAATCCCCTTTGCACTTTGTATAAGCCATGACATGAACCAAATAAAGTGATTGATGAATGCAACACTATCTTACAGGACTACTCAGTGCAATTCCAAAAGGTGGCTTTGAAAAGTCTTCCTTTTCTTCAGGATGAGAATTACGGACCAGAATTTCTCTTCATGAAAAGATCTTAGAATTTTGTCTTAAGATGTTTCTCAAATTTGTAGCCACAAAATAAAAATAAAAATGGATTTTTTCTTTTAACAAGAAGAAATACATTTTATTCTAGGACTTGCAGTCCTCCCAAGAGTCAGATCTTTATATGCAACAACATAGAGGAAAATTCACATAGATGTGAGCCTATGAATTTTTAACCCTGTAAGAGTAAATGCAGCAAAAAATGCTTAAAAACTAATAGATATTAAATATCCATGTGTATATTAACATATTTTAGTAAAATCTGTGGAATTGTGTGAAGTCAGACCTGTCAATGACAAAATGCAATATACTCTAACGTATGATCCAGAAGATCTCCTTTCTGGGACTAATTCACACCACAGGCACCTGCATTAAAATTCTTTTAACATCACCTGGAAATTTCCTCGTTGTTCAATTCAACTTTTTGTTATCTCAGAAATGTTTGGTTTTAGAGAACAAGAATTAATTTTTGAAAATTGAATGTTTAAAGACAAATGTCCCAATAATGTACCTATTAAAAAAAAAAACCACTGACTTGGTTCATTTAGCTGCAGTCTTCAAAAGAGGACACTAATAGATCCCATATAAGTGCAGGAAATTAATATTTTTTATTGAAAATCAGGCTGACTGAATCCTATCCGCAATTATTACTGTTAAATTTGCACCTGCAAGATCCAGTCTGTCTTATATCCATATCAATACCTAACTAGTATATAGAACTCTAAAGTTATCAAAGTAAAACTGTGTTACTTGATCGTTAGTATCCTTGTAACTAGATAACATCCAAATCCACACTGATTTAAAAAATAACCAATTCTATCACAGTGTTCATTGTCTCTGAATTTTAAAGTATTTCAGATTTTTTCTAAGTAATTATTTTTGGATGTAATTAGAATCCAAATCAAGCTAACATTTGTAAAAGGAGACCTAAACTGAAAAATTCTCACTGTAATAAGACATTTATTTCAAAACATGTCTTTTTTAGGTATTGAGGTTCAGCTTCAAAAGAAACTTCTGTATCACAAAACATTTAGGATAAATAACAATAAATAGCACAAAATTATTTTAAAAGTGATCTGCAGCTGAATATATTAGTGTTTCAAAATAGATAAATCTTTGTGCATGAACTAATTGATGTGAATTTTGGTCATTGAGACTGACCATAAGTCATGAGCGATCAGCAAACTATATTTCACAAAGCTGTTCTAAAATTAAAATTCCTATAGAAAAAAGGTTGCACAAAATGTACAATAGTATTTTGTAACTCCTTTGAAAAAGTATATGAGAGGTTTGCCTCTACTTACTGTTGCATTTTGCCCTGTGGATTTAAGGAAATGACATGAGTCATCACTTCCGAAAAGCCATCAGAACTGTCTTCCTGGGTTATGAAATTCATTAAAAATTTAATAAAGTAGATTCTAGTATGGACACTTGCTCAGGTGACAACAGAGGGCTGTGATATTCAATTACAATAATGAAAGCTGAAAAGAGATCTTTGGAACATGTAAAAAAACCTGGCAGCAAGCCAAAAGGTTGTAGTTCTTTTAATTAAATAAATCTATTATTATTTGTAACTAGGGAGCACCATGGAAGTTTTGTGCTGAGTATAAAATAGAAAAAATGAGGAAGTAAAAATGATTTGCTGAAATAAAGAATCAACACCTTCAGTATTGGTAATATCCTAATGCAAAATTTGCATAAAAAGCTAACAAAATTGGGGAATGAAAGAGAGAGAATGAGAGAGAAAAGGGACTTCTGATGTTATACCATGCATGCCCTGCTAGAAGGCTCTCAGGCTGTTACAGGACAGTTGTGCCCGTCCTGCTGAAGGCTCTGTTTAGAGCTGAACAATGGCAGCTGCACAGTATCACCCTTGCCTTGGGACCCGCCTGCCATCTTCCTTTCTGTGACAGACACAGAAAGAATTTAACATCCAATGTTCTCTTCTGTTCAAATGCTTTAGACCGGCAGTCTGAAGCGCAGAGACTTGGTGGGGCTGCTGGAGTGTTGCATCATTACAGTGCAGTAAATGCACTCTAATTGTTAAATTGCAATTGTTAAACTGCACAAAGGCAGAGCAGGGTCAGGGCAGCCAAACCTGGTGCATGTTTATCTGCTCTACTATACCATACATGCATACATAAACCCACTCAATTTCTGTTGGAGGTTCATAATCTCCAAAGCCTCAATCATGCGGGTTTGTTTCAGAAGGAAATAGCTGACTCACTTTGAGAGAAGGCTTCAGAGTTAATTAGCTGTCACACTAGCACTAAGGGATCAGAGCCCAAAACCACGTTGGAGAGCTGGCTGATCTGACAGTGTTAAAATTCTCTGCTATCATGAGATAGAAAAAAAATAGAGATGGATGCAATTGCAAGAAAAACCTAATTAATTTAAGAGCCATTGTGCACCTCTAGAAAGCAAGTGAATTTCTTCCAAGATAAAAATATTTGGCTTTAATGTCTCTAATGGCATATTTTGTTAATTCATCTGTGTCAAGCTAGGCATCCATGGTTCATTTTTATGTGTATTAGAGAGTATTTTATTCAAATAAAACTAGGATTTCAGGCAATGGCTGCTGATTGATCACCTCAGCAGGCTTAGAATGTTTTATTTTAAGAGAAACAGATAAAATTCTGGGATACAGAATTCTATGATAGTCTAAGCTTTGAAAATTAGCAAAAAAGAGCTCTGAAAGAGCTAATCCACTTCTTCAAAAAGAAGATGGGAATATCTAAACGTTGTTCCTGAGTTGTCTGGACAAACTGCCTGGATAAATTGACAAATTATAAAATTATCCAGTTAAATCACACACTCATTAAATTAGGAGAAAGTGAGGGATGAAAGGATGCAATTGCCCATATTTTAAGATGTGACATTTTAAACAGAGGAAGGAATCATTGCAGACTGAGCATGTCTTTCCAATATGGAAGAAGTTAGAACCCTTAGGGAATAACTCTAGGCCTTGCCTAGATGAAGTTTGAATTTTTTTCATGGTTTAACTCTAGCTGGCATTTACAGCTGGGGGAAGAAGGAGGAAAAATGTAATACTCAGAGTGGTGGTGTTTGTCATCCCAGTCACCATTATGTGTGCTGAAGCCCTGTTTTCCTGCAGGTGGCTGCCCAGTCATGGGAAGTAAGGAATGACTTCCTTGTTTTGCTTTGCTTTCATATGTGACTTTTGCTTTACCTATTGAACTCTATTTATCTCAACTTACGAGTTTTCTCACTGTTAATCTTTCCAATTCTCTATCCTCTAACCTGAAAAAGCAAAAAGATGTGATCAGCAGTGCGGAGCTTAATTGCAGACTGGAGTTAAACCATGACAAGGATGATTATATTTTCTAGTCACAAAGAGAAATTTGGGATGTTTTCCATGCTTATCCTGTACATCTATGAGGTATTTGAAAGTTTGATGTTTTATTTTGTGCTTAAAATTGAAGGATCTTTTTAATCACTGTTTCTAAATATTGAATTTTTAGCCACTTAATAAAAACAACCAGTCTTAATACTGACCATGTTCAAGTTTAAAGCCACATATCAAGTAATCACAATAGACTGTCTCATTTTGTTCCTGCTGTAAAGTGCTAGAAAATGTCTTGTTGAGTTAAATGCATGAATAAATATTTTTATAGCCCAAAGCACTTCTTCAATTCAAGAACTTCAACATTGCCTTAGGCAGGATCTTTATCAGTTTAAAAACGCATTAGATTTTCTTAGTTCTATTATAGTGCAATTGTATTTAAAATCTAAGATTAAAAAAAAATAGAAAAGAGATGGAAATACAAAACTTATTTTAAATGTATAACCCTCTGTCTTAGTTCATTATTTCTTCTCCTTAGTTAATGCTGTTCCCTTGGGCTGATCACTGATGACCCACACATTCAGACCACTGGCTTTCTTTGTGCCATATAATCACGAAAAGAACAGAGGCATGGGAAAGCTCTTGAAGCAGTAGAGACTGAAAGAAGAGTGTTTCATTCAGAGAAAAAGAAAGACAAAATGAGCCATGATGGAGAAGGCAGCTAAGGAACTTGAATTAATCTTTTTCCATAATAGAGAAATAAAGAACCTTCCGTGAAATGGAAAGGTAGAAAGATCAATACTTAGAAGTGAAAACATTTCCTACACAATTAGCAGTGAAGCTCTGCTAGAAAGCACTGTGGAAACAAAGAGTTTATCAAGGTCAATGACAAGCAAGAATATGCACAAAGGAATAGACATTTTGTACTTGAGCACAATTGCTGTCTGCTGAAGAGTAAACTTTTTTCCTAGAAGGGAAGGAGCCAATGTCATTGAAGTTCTGCAAGAAGACTTGCGTCCCTTGGCCAGCATGCTTTGCTTGTTACAGTCAACTTGCCAGTGTTGAGGATCCAAGACTGACCTAAACTCACAGGTTAGTATATTTTATCAAAAAAATGGATTGAATTGGCTTAAATTTTGTCTTAAATAGTAAGAGCAATGAACCAGTAGTATTTTTTTCTGCTTGCATGCTATGCATGAACTTCTATCTTAAAGCACACACAGAGTCTTCTGAGATAGCTCATAATGAGATTATTGATATGTATATGCTTTTTGACCCAGACACTTTGATTATACAATTTGTGGTCATGAGTCAGAGTTCTCACATCCTGAGAATGGAACTTTTTCTGGCTTTTTTTCACAGTGTTGTGTTGTTTTTTTCACTGTTTCAATTAATTCAGTAGAAAGTAGGTGAGTTTAGCACAGTTTCACATCAGTTAAGTCTTGAGGAAAACAATTCAGAAGGATATGCAGAATATTACATACTGTTCAGCTCCAAAACAAAATAGCTATCATTGTATTAACATTCAATTTCTGGAGAGTTTGTGTAATTTAGAAAATCGTAAATCTTTGCATGCAAGGGCAATTGTGTCAAAAATCTTTAAATGTTTAACAACCAAACATTTTTATTCCTTATTATGAACCTGATTTCACACTGGTCTAAGTTTAAGCACAGTGAGAAATTTTGCTTCAGCTCTTTCATGGGAGAGATAAAATATTTTTTAACACTTTTAGAAAAGCCTTTTTTTCTATCTCGCTTTCTTGTACCCTTATCTTGTACTTTACTAAGTGTAATTTGCATGCATTTTCTAAGATCAATATAAAAAACAGTCTGTGTCTTCACTTTAATACAATGAAAAGATGCCATCATTACTAAAATTTATGATAACATTTGACACTTTATGTTCATGTAGTATGATTTTATTTTTAGGTATACTTTTGATAAGGTAGTGTCATTCTATTTAATTCTTTAGCTGTCTGCATTTTTGTGAGTGACAGGAAAATCAAAGGCATTGTAATTCAGCATTGTGATAACATCATTGTTCCAATATGAAATATTTGGCAAATTTAGTGTGTATACTACCTTTATTAAAACACAAGAAGTAGACATTATGCCTGACTTCAAAAACAAAGAGGAGACATACTTTATGTTCAGTACTTGTGTCAAGTCACAGGCACTTGTCTAAGGGTAAAGCCACAACAGAAACTTGTTTTTCCTATTGTGATCAATGACAACATGATGAGAGACAAACTCCACAGCTTTTATATACTCTGAGTGTTCCTGCTGACTTCAGTGCTAAGTATTCTACTAATGAGCAATGAGTGAAGCACTGGGAGCTGATTGTGAAGTTCAGGGACAGTTCCTCAGCTAATGGCAATCACAAGTAGCTCTGAAATCAATGAAGAACTTTCAATTCAAATCCTGA
The DNA here is from genome assembly GCA_013397245.1 of Thryothorus ludovicianus. Lineage (NCBI taxonomy): Eukaryota > Metazoa > Chordata > Aves > Passeriformes > Certhiidae > Thryothorus > Thryothorus ludovicianus. The sequence continues at coordinate 1,700,187 of VZTB01013008.1, read as the reverse complement.
TTTCTGAATTCAGGAAAGAATGACGTCCAATATAATATTATCAGTTGTAGCAGTATAATAGTAGTAGAAGTAGCAACTACTGTTGCCATTGCTATTCCTATTACTACTAATCTTACATTGTCTTAAGATTGTAAAGGTTATTAAGAAAAGTACTAAGTAAGGTATCAAATTAAAACATATTTCAGTTTATAAAATTTTGTACTTGATTCATCGAAGATAAAGGACTATCATGCAGCAAATTTAAGTTTATGGCAATAATCTCACTTTTTTATATAAACAGTTTATTTGTTCACCAATCCTCAGCAGTCTATCTCACAAACTAAAACCTGCTGAATTAAGTTGTTAATTGAACCTCTATGATGGGGAAAAATCTAGGATAAAAATGGCAGTAAGAGATAAAAGAGTTAACCGATCCAATTCTGCTCACACTAAGGTCACAAAGTGACTTCTGCAGCAGAAACACAAAGAAAATTGAAGGATTGTATATTTTAAGGCACATTCCTGCAATCTGGTATTTTTATACTGCGTCAGAACGTAATTCCAAACACCACATGGTTACAACATGGAGTTTTGATGCTGAGATAATGACACCATCATCAGAAGCATGTCTGTGATAATTTATTTTGTATCTTACTCTGGATAACTTTTCACTGTGGGCTGTAGGTGAACAATGTCTTGATATAGCTTCTAAACCCTGAGACGAAGCTTTTACAGTATATAACATAAGGTAACCAGTAAGTAAGAGAAGAGGTATGGATAAGGCTAGTCTCATCTCACAGCTCCATATTTTTGAGATGTTCTTTCATGTAAATGTTAACTCATACCCTTTGTTACCTTATTTATCCATTTGGATCAGTCCCATTTTGACCCATCTTGTTCATCCTGAGGGATCGCTATCTCCCATTATCCTGATTCATATCTTTACTTCCTCTGATATCTGTTCACTCCTCTATTTACAGGGTGTAAATCCACCAGGTTCCAGCGTGTCACAGTGAAAGGCTTCATCAACCAGATACAAAGTCTCTTGGCAAAAATGTTGTTATTCACTTGGTCAAGTGGATGCCATTTCTTGCCAGCCCCCATACCTAAATCAGGACAGATTGTCAAGCTACCTAGAGCAGAACATTTAGAGTACCTGAGGATCTGGAATAAAAGATGGTAAAGCTCAATTGTGGGTTGGTTATAACACAATTACCTCTTCAGCCTCTAATTTCTGGTTGAAATCAGCTGAAAAACAGAAGTCAGCAATCTGAGATTTTTTGAATTCTAAAAAGGAAACACAGAAAGATGAACTATTTGAAAATGCAGTCCAAGTTGTTTAGCTGATAAAAGGCATGAGTACATTCTGTGTTGATTTGAAACAGGTCACTGAAGTGCAATGAGTCAGGGTAAGAGCTGCGCTTCTCATTCTGTGGGATGCTGACCTAATTAGGGGAAAATGCTACAGTGCTTGAGACACTGTTAGGCTGCAGATTGGTTTAGAACTACTTTACTGCATTCCCAAATTTTCTCTGAGTTTTTGGCTTTCATGCTTAATTAGCCCAGTCCTGGGTCACTGCTGAGACATTTTAAAACAATTTCTTTAGGTGAACCCATATAGAATTGTCTATACTACATCTCTTAGGTGTTTTTGAAGTCAGAATTAGCACCTTTAGGAACTTTCAGAAGTGTTCACGGGAATAGAGTAAAAACTAATATTATACATGACAAAAATTAATTTTATTTTATTTATCATGTACAATTTTGTTAATGCTAGTTCTATGTCTCAAAAAAGGCAAATAAATTTGGATCTTCCAGTTAATTGTACCCAGAGGCAGACACAGGTACATGCAGATGACTGCCAATGCAGAAAATCTAATCTCTCCTTTCCCTCACTCAAACATATTCCTCAATTTCTTTTTCTGGGACAGGTTTCCACAGAAGTGCTCCTCTTCGTGGCTTGTATTCTCTCTATTCTGGTGTTACTTGTAATTTCTATGTGGTACAGTTTGCTGTCTTCCACTCAACAATAAAAATATTCAGTTTTCATGTATTGCAGAATCCTGCTAGATGATTAAAAATCAGGACAACTTATGTTATAACCCTGAGATCCTGCACAGCCCTCACACTTGACAGGTTGGATTCCCAAGTACCATGTGCCTATTAAGTTCTATTAATTTCCAGCTGTGAGGTGAGAAATGTGGTGGTTAGTGAGGATCAATGTCTTCTCTATTGTAAACAGGTAGTCTACTCTAGAATAATTCAATAGTATTTGTCTTTCACAGAATCACAGAATTAATTAGGTTGGGAAAAAACCTCTAAGGTCATTGAGTCCAACCTTTGACTGAACACCACAGTGTCAACTAAATCACAGCGCAGAGTGCTACGTCCAGTTGTTTCCTAAACACCTCCAAGGAGGGTGACTCCACTGTGTGTCTGGTACAAACAAATTTGAACTAAATACCTGATTAAATAAAGGTCTTAGGGATAATTCTGCACAAATCCAAAGTTATATTTTAATAGCAATCTTATTAAGAAATACAAAGCTATTCACAATGTCAATGAATAGAAAATTACATGGGAAAAGGCTTGTGATACATATGGATTATATCAAATCTAATAAATATAATAGAAAAGAGTTTTAATCCAATTAAGCAGTCTGAGTAACATATAAAAATTAATCACTGGTTCTGCTTCTAGTCATAGACATCGTCTATATTTAGATATATTATCTTAATTATCTTTTCATCTGAATTTTAAAATAACTGTATGTAGAGAAAATGAAATTACAAGATTTTCTTATGAATTTTCAGTTATTTTGATAGTATCAGAACTTCTTTTGATGTCATCTGCAAATTCCCTCACTATCACATTAAACTCAAGCCTGAATCTCAGCTGACACATCTTAGTTAATTTGTACCATATGAATTTACACTGTGAATAATCTAATATGCTCTTTTATTAGCCACTAATTATATTTTTAGTTCAAAGGAAGCAGCCTTCAACACAAGATAAAAATGTAAACACTAGAAGACTTACTATGGCACTTGCAAGTACCAATTATGAGAGTTTGGCTGAAAACCTCTTATAGTGCCTATTATCTTGGTATGCAAATGCTTCCCAGCAAAATCACACCTGCCTCATAATGTGCCAAGATACTTTGTTTTCCTGGGCTGCTTGGAAAGCAGCGTGGGCAGCAGGGTGAGAGGGGTGGTTCTGCCTCTCTACCCGGCTGTGGTGAGACCCCACCTGCAGTGCAGTGTCCAGCTCTGGTGTCCCCAGCACAGGAAGGACACGGACCTGTTGGAGAGAGTCCAGACGGAGTTCTCCAAGATGATAAGAGGGGTGGAACACTTCGCCTTTGAGAAATGGGGTTCTTCATTCTGGAATAGTGAAGGCTCCAGGGAGATCTCATTTGAGCCAATTGGTAATTAAACAGTGCTTATAAGAAATATGGTGACAAACTTTATAACAGAGCATGTCACAATAGGACAAGGGGTAATGGTTTTACACAAAAAGAGGGTAGATTTAGACTAGATATAAGGATGAAAACTTTTACAAGCGTGGTGAAGCACTGGAACAGATTGTCCAGAGAGGTGGGAAATGTTCCATCCCTGGAAACATTCAAGGTCAGGCTGGATGGGGCTCTGAACACTGAGATCTAGTTGAAGATGTCACTGCCCATTGCAACGAGTGTTGGACTAGATGACCTTTAAAGGTCCCTTCCAACCCAAATTATCTTATCATTCTGGGATCCTACAATAAATGTGGCTTTACTAGAAGCTGTTGACTCACCTGGCTGGAGGCAGAGCTATTAAAAGGAGGAATGTGTTCTGAAACAGAGCACACCTACTTTTTGGTAATTGATAGATTGCTCAACAAAACCCTTCACAGATCTTGTGTTTCATTAGGACACAACATTTTGCAAACAGGGGCAGCGCTGCAGATGGTTCCTGTCAAGTTTAGTGTCTGTGTTGGGAGTTAGGTATGAATTTGTCAACCAGAAGCCAGCTCCAGTTTTACTAGTGATGACTGCTGCAAACACATCTGGAAGGGAATAATCATGTCTCATTCCTGAAAGATGAGCAGCCTCTTTCCCACAACCATTTACTTGTGGGGTTTTACTGGACTTAGTGAAACTTCTGAGATGCCTTAGGGAAAAGATTCAGCCCAAGAATGTTGGAAGAGAAAAGAAAAAAGGATGGTGAGAGAATTTTTACAAGGGCATAAAGCAATAGGAGAAGAGAGAGAGGCTTTAAACTGAAAAAGAGTAGGTTTAGATTAGATTTTAGGAAGAAATTCTTTACTGTAAGGGTGGTGAAGCACTGGGATGTTGCCCAGAGAAGCTGTGGATGCCTGATCCCCAGAAGATTGGATGGGCCTTTGATCAACATGGTCTAGTGGAAGATGTCCCCACCCATAGCAGAGGGGTCGGAACAAGAGAAGATTTAAGGTCACTTCCAACCCAAACCATTCTATAATTTTATAAATCAAAGAATAAATAAATACTATGATGCAGAACGTGATTAGAATCTATTTAAAATAATATTTCTGTACTTGAGAAATTCATTAATTTCATATTATAGGAATTCGTTCTGAGCAATTGTCTTATATGTAAGAGAAATAAAATCCTGGACCTAGTCAAGTTACTGAGACTGCATGGAGATTATAATAGAATTATAGAAAGTTTAGGGCTAGAAGAAATATAATAACTTGTATTTAAATTCAAATGTCATAACTGTGGAGCAAAATGGTAGCATTTATAAAACTAACCTGCATTATCATTGGTTCTGGTATGATAGCAAAAATATCCCACTCTCCTCCACACAGATCAGAAAGCAAAGACATTCACTCAGCAGCTGGCTTTTCTGGTACTTGCTGCCAAAGAGATGGCACAACTAACAGCTTCTGGGTTCTGTTCCAGCTATTATGAGACACTGTTCTCTAATGTTCTTTAAAACTGGTAAAACAACATACTTTGCCTAATCTCATTCTCTGAAACAGATGAACTATTTTGTCTGAATGTTTTGAATAAAATTCTGTCTGATGCATAAACCTACTGTGTAAAATTTCAGTCCAAAAATTTCAGTTTTGGCCAAGTCATACACAATTTAAAAGAATGCCAGACATCTTTAACTTTATAGGGGAAGTTGTCAGCTCAAATGTTGCAGTCACACCCACCACCCACGTACACAGACATGTATATATACACAGACATTTCACCAGCCATATAGCAAAAAGAAATAGTTTGGATCCTGTGCTGCATTTTTTTCCCAAATAATTTTAAACTGGTGATTGTTAAGACTGCAGACTCTGAGCTTCGCTGCCTTGCAAAGCTGTGATTGGTATGGAAGAAGGCATGAAAAATAGAAAGGGCAGGTTTCTAGTCAAAAAATATGTCTCTTGTAATAGAGTATGAAAGTGCACTTTATCAAATATTTGCTATTAAACATGCAGGTTTATAAAACTCCCTAACAGTCTTTACTTGTATTATGGTGAAGTAGTATACTTACAGCTATATTCTATTTTCATTCTGAGCTGAAAGAAGAAAATTATTTTTTTTGCAAAACAATATTTTTCAGAAGCTGTCAGCGTATTCCAGAACTACAGGATTATGCCTAGAAAAAAAGGAAAAAAAAAATTTGAATAAACCTTTACCAGTATTTTATAATCACAAAAACTAGAAAATACATCATAAAGAAAAAAGAAGCTTGAATATTTATCTTTGAAGAAGTCTGTGACTGATTTCCTAAAGGGATCAAGAAATTAAAATGTTTACTAGTAATTTCTATTTAATATTAATCTTTAATGACATGCTTCACTGAGACTTTCTTTTTCTAAACAGGAAAGTGTGTAGGATTTACTGTAGCATACTCAGACATTTCTTTTGACATAAATATGCATTAAGCACGAAAAACCATTAAAAATATGCTTTTTCATTTTCCACCTCTTAGATTTCATCCTTTGAATTGAATATAAAAGTCAGCCTTTTACAAGATAAGGGAAAATCCCTGGCTTGAGTGCATGCATGTCTATAGAGACACTTGGTTGCCAGGGACTTTCTACTTCCCTGTGTTCAGGCTCTCATTACAAAAGACTCATGGCACGTTATCCCATTATTGTTACCCAATATCTGTCATAAATGCCAATGTGTATTCATTTTCATGCCCCAAGTAAGGACAATAACAGGAAGAAAAAGGTGGCGTGAATTACAGAGTTTCCTACAAAATCCATCTCTAAAGACTCTTCAACTCAGTGTTTTCTATCATGTAAAATGTTGAGGAGTCCTATTTGTTATCTCTAGAATGAACATAGGAATCTCAATCAATGAAAGTAAGTTCTTGGTGTTTTCTCTTTACAGATGACACTTCTGTGCTATTGTGGCCTCAACAGCTTTCCTTCTTGCCTATGATATTGTAGTTAGCACTTCCAGACAGCTGTGCAATAAGTCTGTTATTGACCTAGAACAAAAAGTCCATACCATCTGTTACCTTGCAGTATAAAAACTGGTCATGATTTCATTTGAACTAGTCTTCTGTTTCTTTCTGATGTATGCTTGGAAGCTTAAAATTGGGAGCCTGGGAATTTTTAGCTGTAGAGTCATTATTCATGGAAAAATAAAAGAATATACTAAAATTCTTTATATATTTATGTTAAACCCTATTTTCTAATTGTATTTTACATTATGATACCAAAACCGTCCTCATCTGCCTTATAATTTGCATATTCCTTGAGTTTTAGAAGTGCTCTGTATTATATACAAAACATTAAAATGCTGTAAGTACTTCTGTAAATCAATAATTCACAAGCCCCAAATGTCTTGCTGACAGGAATTTTATGAATTTCAGCTTACTAATATCCCTAGATTCTATTCATTTCCCAGGAAGTGTTTTTATTTCACACAACTGTCTATTGGAAGCCTCTGACCTACCATATTACAGATTTGAGACTGTGACTATAGATACAGGATTTAAAATTGTCCGTATGACCATTACAAATATTTTAGACTTCTTAGAAAGAAGTAAAATTTTAAAAAATCACAAAGATCCCCCAAAAAATCCACCAAAAACAAAACAAAAAACACCAACCAGAAATACAGTTAAACATGTGAACTGTGAGTAATTAAGCTTTCCATTTTAGGATTGCTTCCTTCTCTCCATAGTTTTTAGTACTATTTGAAAGGCTTGTTTGTGACCCTGAAAACAGCAACACTCTGGTTGGGAAAGAAAACCAAAAAGCTAAAATCCATTGAAATATCTGTGCTCTCTCATAACCGGAATCAAAAACAACCCGAAAGAACATTCAAAACAAACAAAAGTATTACAAAGACAAAAAAAGAGTTTATTTTTCTATAGCTGAGTCCCTTGCAACCTGAGTTCTGGAGAAAAGCAGACCTGATAGAGTAGCTGTGTACTGCAGTGAAGTACCAGCATTAATTTTACTGCAGTAAGGTTTCCACAGATGAGGGAGTTGGGGATAGACTGTTTGTAGTTGCAGTTCTGCCTCCTGTGCTCCATTAAGGGGCCCTGCTGTACTGTGTTGTAGAGTTCTGCATCACCTTACTTGAAGGCCTCATCTTTCTACATAACAGATTTTGTCAGCTGAGACCTGTACTAGCTGTGAACTATTTTAAACCTTATTTTCATTGGTCTCTCTAGTCATTGGTGCAGGGAGGTGTGCAAAAGATAACAACTTGCACTGATGTGACTTTTATTAAATTGAAGAGTAAGGGAGGAAGGGAGGAAGGGAGGAAGGGAGGAAGGGAGGAAGGGAGGAAGGGAGGAAGGGAGGAAAGGAGGAAAGGAAGAAGGGAATTTGTGGTGTAATGAAAGGAGAGGTAAGGGAGATGTGACTGAAATAACACAAGACTCATGTTCCAAGAGCTATTAAAGACAACAAGGAAGAGGTCACACTGATGTTTCTGTCAATCTTTCTAGATGGCCTTTTCTGGATCTTTCTCAGCAAAGATCCAGAACTCTCAGAACAGGTTTCAAAGCTGGGGTATGAAATCTGGGTCCAAAAGTAAGGCATGGTGTCTGCAATCAGAATAAACTTTGCTAAATCCTGTTGCTTTTCCTTCCTTCAATGGCATGTAAAAGTCCCAGTGGACTGAGTGGCCTTTTCTTCCCCTAGATTTATTTCTAGTTAGGCTTATTTTCTAACATATGTCTGAATTACTGTTTTCTGAAGTCATAGTATTTTTATTTTTTTTTTATGTAACATAGTCCTTGGATGACACAAAATGCCTTTTTTTTTTTCCAGTATTTTATTTTTCTGCCTTTCAGATTTTTCTGATTAGTCCATAATATTAATATGTAACATGCTAGGCTGAATGCCTCAGCTTCTGTAGGCAAAACTGGAAATATAGGTTTCAGTCCAGAAGCCTCAGCTACTGCTTGTGGGAGTGTAGCACCTCCATAAATATGTCGTGAATCAGGTTATTCAGGAAAGAAAAGAGCTATTTGGTGGCCAGTCAATAATAACTGCTATTATTCCTAAACTGCTGATTGACATGGCAGCACAGGTTTCAAAGGAACCACCTCCGATGATGTCTCTCCTTCTGGAAGAACTTACAGGGGCTCTCTGTAAATGCCACAGGCCTCCAAACCAGCTACTGGAAGGTTTCAGAGTCTTGATTCTGGACCAAGATGATTTTAAGGGGAGTAACTCCTCCTTCTTAAGTGGTGCAATAACTCTGCCCTGCTTGACCTGCAGGAAGTTTTGCAGTGATCCACAGAAAGGGCAAAAATATGAAATTAAGGGTCTGATCATCTCTCCATTTG